>JAZGTJ010007941.1:0-21901 GCA_036877575.1 Botia almorhae | reverse complement strand
GTTTTTGGTAGTCTTCCAGTCATGTACGTTATAATATAATATGACAGTGTAATGTCATATTACACTCATAGTGTTACACTCATTTTAGACACCCTCATAGTGACACCCTCACAGTGTTTTAATAGTTTTGGATTAACAGATATACAGTTTATATCTATCAGTGAAGCTATAGCTACAAACCCAGTTTATCAGTAAATGAGGGAAAATGTACATCTGGGCTTTTCAAAGCTTGTGTTTTGACTTATTTTGAAGTCATTCCCACTCTCTTTAAATTACTGGTTGTATCCAACTGTTATCAAACCGTCAAAAGGAAGCTCTCTGTCTCCCAGCCCCCGCTCATTCTTTTCCTCACTATCTTTATATGATCTTTCCTCTTCCCGGCTCCAGATGATCAGATAAAAGACAACAGAGGTTTGTGAGCTGTGAGATTTCATAAATGTGTGCGTGAGAGAGGCAGTGAGAGAGAGATGTTGGTATTTTTTACAATGTTGATTTATATTTATTGGGTCCAGGCAGGAAATTTCCTTTAATGACATACTGTATGCCTGTGTCTTGTCTTTCATCTGCTGAAATTTTAGCAATATCACAAGGTCATCGTTCCGTGTTTAGACAGCGCACGACAACTGGAGGAGTGCTCCCCAAAGACAACACTGCTCTTTACCTCACTTAAACTGTAAGTGTGTGTTAATGACAGACAGGCTGTGATCACTGAAATGATAAATAGCCTTAGCGTGTGTGAGTCAGATGAAGTCCTTTTTCAAAACAGGTAGCCGGGAGCCCAGGGGCCATGCGCCATGCGCCATGTGCACTGTTGCCAGTTTCCATTAGACTGGCTGATGAACATCTTTATTCTACTGTGGTTGAATCACTCGCTCACTCAGGGTTGTCCCACAACAAAACTGCAGGCTGAGCTGATACTGATTCTGAGGTGAAAAAGAGGTCAAGAGGTAATTTTTGGTATAAGAATAAATGTAGGGGTTTTTTTTGTGTACACACGATGGCCTGGAAAAAGCCTAAAGTTGTAGAATGCTATGGTACACACAACAAACACACAAACAACCCTACAATAGCCCCAAAAAGATTTTGGACTAATGAATGGGGAAATGCACCTTAGTGTCACCAAACAGAACCACAAAAATAATGACTGTGTTCTTTACTTTTTTACTGTTATGTCCTAATTACAAGAATTTTCAGAAAATTATTATGGAATTGCTTTAATTTTTGATTCAGTTCTTGACTATTCAGGACTAAAGCGTCGGCTGGAGTTAAAACAAGTTAAATATTAATTGTAAAGAAAGCATACTAATATGTAAACATGGAATAGCAAACAACTACATTAAACAGCATGGGTAAGAGGTCAAAGGTCAAAAGGTTTAGGAGTGTTTATGGATAAAGCTGGAATGTTCTCTTTACAACTCCATTCATTGTTGTACCATAATTATCTTACCTCTCTCTCCTCTCTTTTTTCCTTTTAGTTGATGCCAAACCACAACAAAGAACTGACTGCGAAATTGACTCAGAGCTCATGTAACACTGCGTTTGATGTGTGTGCACTCGGTTTTAACTGGTAGAGTATAACATCAGACCTGAGATCAAAGCTCCTGCAGCACTGTTCCTGTCCTCTCATTAACACCACCTGGGTCAGGGCAGGCTGGTCCTCTGTACCCAGAAAGTTGATGCCAGGCATGCCAAGTTTAGATGTTTTGGAATCTATGATGTTCAAAATCCTCATTTTTAGATTCTCTGGTGTTTTGCAGAATAAGGTAGTGTTACAAAAACACAAGGTATCAGCTATCAGCTATTTGTCTTCATTACACCAAAACATCAGTGTGGGCCACCTGGATACTGTGTCTCATCCTAACAAACCACTTTGATCAAAATCCGTGTATAAAACGCACCTGTAATACGATTACAGAGCCATGTCACTTTTTAGATTACTTTTTAGACTTTTTAGATCAGCTAATAGTTACGGTACATCTCATATTCAATAAATAAATGACGCTATATGCTGTTTCAAAACCTAAAGGTGCAGCAAACGATTTCTGAAAAACAATGTTGATATTTGAAATGGACACCCAAACAAACCCACTCCTCATTTCATTGCTCCACCCTCAAAATAACGAACATGCTATGTGACACAGGCAACGACTAACAGCTGATTGGCTATGACAGTGTTATAGTGTTGTCGGTTCGATACGCTTTGTTGTCTCTCTTATTTACACAGCCAGGACTATGTGCAAGCGCAATACACGTACACAGAGTGGATATCTCACATATATCACAAAATCGTTTGTTGGGTGTTGATTTTCATTTTCAACAGCATTTCACCGAAATTGCTTACAGCACCTTTAGTAAGCTACCTTCGTAGGCAGCACACTAAAGCATCATGGGTATAATTATGCAGCCTCCTAGGATATCTTGTTTTAATTCTAAGCTAGCATCACAAGTATCCTTTATAGAGAATGCAGAAAGAATTGCGACATGCTAATTAAAAACATAAATCCAAGATGGCAGATGATGTGAGAGAAATGTTGATTATAAATAAACACAGGTATAGCTACAAAAATATAATATATAACAAATATGTAATATAAATAACAGTTCTACAAGTAGATTTATTTCTCGGGTTTACAAGGTGAGAATCGAAGAGTGCATCATGTATTATAACGGTTGTAGTTAAGGTAAGTCTTGTTTGCCATTTCTGTTATTGTTTGTTGTTTTTGATCGCGTGTGACCATCTCTTTGTTGTGTCCCTTGACTCAACTCGTCATTACACCTACCCTGTCATTACATCTCATTCAGAACCTGAAACCCATAACACACACACACTCAAGCAGATTATGCTGAGTTATACTTTATGCTGAGAGAGGCTTCACACGAGAAACTTCTTTGTGCGGTTGTGTTTTTGCATAACAGCACTGCTGCGGTGTGTTGAGCGAAGAGATGCGATGTGCTAGTTTCAGAAAAATGTGAGTTTTCCTACAACCAGTCTAAAATTTAGTTTCAAAATCTAGTGTGCAGCCTCGCTGTGTACTGTTTACATTCTTACTCAAATAGAACCTCATAGGTGATGGACCCAAAATGTAGGAACCAGAAGTAACTCCCTGCACCACACAGAGACTTAAATGATGTTGTCTTTGAGTAGGATATATACTGTATACTGTATGAGTTCCAACAACATGAACGACCAATGAAAGTCATATTATCTAGATAATATGATATTATCTATACTATTCTAGATGATAATAGTCATAGACAACTTTAGTTGCATTTTAATAATATCAATGTCTTATTTACAACAGAGCTTATAGTCAACTAATTAGAAGCTAAAAAAGTCACACTTTATAGTTCGCAAAACAGCAAACTACATGTTTGTTAGATACCTTGCATAAGTCATTTAAATTTACATATGCCTATCCACTGGCACACACGCCAAAAATTGCAATAGTTCATTTTCTTTTTTGTTTTGGAAGTTTCATATTTTATTAATGACATAAATGTGCGACATGTCATAATAAGATACAACTCGTATAGCACTTGAAGACAGTATTAATTCCTACCGAGTCTGTATCTTAAAATGCTGTCTAGGCAGACAACTCACTTGGTTTTTGGAAAAGAGTTAAAATCTCTCTCTCTCTTTCATTCTGTGTACCACCCTGTTACACCCTCTCACACCTCCACCCAAAACAACCCCATCAATCATTGGTGTGGTTTAGTCTGCAGTACTCTAATATTGTTCTCATCACTTCTTTTTGATGTCAAATCTTGTGGGGTTGAAACTCCTTCACCTAATAGATCCTTTCTTATTTATCTTTCACTCCCTGTTTTTCAATCAGAGCTTTTTCACCCACGTACAGTATATCCCAAATGCCGAGCTGTTATTGTCCATCAGCTGAGCTAATCTGTTTGGCGTCTGTGTTGTTTTGTGGGGGTGTGGGAGTATGTGGAGAGCTCTGTGGAGAGGGTGTAGGGATTTAGCAGGGGGTGTGTTAGGGTGCGATTTAGGGTGTAACTTTAGCAGACTGTTCCTGCAGGGAACAGCTCGTGATATAGGTGTGTATGACCTGCTAGCTAAGCATGTTTGTTTCAGGGCTGCACAATGCTTTGAGTACATGGTTCAAGAGTATAATTATGTCTTATGTTTATTAAAAAAAACAACAACATATATACATGTCTACCCAACTAACATTTTAGGTTGTACGAATGTTTCCCTAATGTTTCTATTAAGCAATAGAACATTCAAAACTCAGGTTTTAAGTTTTATATTAACGTTATTCCTTACTTATAAGAAAATTACTCAAACAGTTTTAATTCTGTAAGGTTAACCTAAGAATAACGGTTTTCATATATAAGATATATAACATTAAGAAACGTTCTACTAACGTTACTGCCAGAATATGTTTTATGACTTTCTGGAGAATGTTGTAGTTGTTGTAGCAGTTGTAGTTCCAGCTCTCTGCGTATTGTGGATGTATAGTCTACAGAAAGAATATGACATGCAGGTGCCCCACACCAAATACGTATTTTAATATAATTCTATTGATCACAATTACAATGTCAAGAAAAATGTACCAGCCAGAAAAATCATCAAACCTTTGTTCTTTGTCAAAGATCAGAGTTAAAAGCTATCAGCTGTTAATGGAAATGGAGACAGCTCCACCCCCAACTCATACACACACTGTGTGAGTGCTCACAATATCTGCAATCTCTTAACATAGACAGGGTCAAGGATGCACATTTTTCATCACTACCAATTACACCCTTTCTGCCCCACCCCAAAATTCTCTTGTTTTTTCGACCCGCTTCACATTCAAGTGGTTGGAAATTCCTTTTACAAGAAACAGAGCAGCACTTCATCCGTGTGGCCTCAACAGACTCTCTTATTGTGCCTTAAAATAGAGGGAAAATTCTGAAAAAGATTTTAAAAATCCCCACTAATGTGAACTCAGTTTAATCAAGATCTTAAGTGAGGGGTCGCTATTCATCGGACAGCTTGGCAACAAGACAGAACAAGAATCTTGACCTTCGTGTTTTTCTGGAATTTCAAACATTCAATCACCATTTCATTCTCCTTTCTATCTCTATTTGCCTCAGTCTGCTTTTTGTTGCTATTTCTTTGTTAATTTCTTTTTTCTCTAAGAGCCATGTGGGGCCATTTCAGGGGAGCCTTCAATTAGCTTTTGACCCTTGACCTTTGGCCTGTCATTTTAAATGCAGCATGGGGAGCTGAAGAGCTCAGCTGGAGGTTTGTATGAACATTCAGATGTGTGGTCACACACACAGGCCCAATGGGTGCCAGTGAGAAGGAGTGAGTGTGTGATTGTATTTCAGCCAGATGACTCAGGTAAGTGTGAAAACCACAGCACGTCATGGGCCTCAGAATCTATCTACCACCTTTCATTGCTTGCTTTTCCCAACTCTTTCATTTCCCCAGTCATTTGGGACCCTGATGGTTTTGCTGACAGAATAGTATCTACTTACTCAAAACTGTCAGAAAGTTGGACGTCCAACTAAAGCACAAATACAGAAAAAGTCTGTTTCTTTTTTATTTATTTCCTTTACGAGACAGGATAGGGTACAGTGGCAGAAAAAGTAAGTGTAAGGTTCCTGTAGCTAACTCAGCTTGTAAAGCATAGTGCTAGGAACACCAAAGTTATGGGTTTGAATCCCAGGAAACACATTAACTGTTTGAATGTGGACTATATCTTGAAATCCCACTGGATTAAGGTGTTTGCCAAATGCATAAAAGTAAACCTCAAACCCTGGTCCTCGCAACAGCCACTGCCTTATTAAAACCAAAGGTTTAAATTTGCAGGGCAAGCATTTTAACCAGTTTTCTCCATGTATTCATCAAACCACAGCTGTGTATTATATATTCCAGTAAAAATGGTTTGCCCAGTGAGGTGGAGTTTACTAAATTTAATGTCACTCACAGTGTGAGAACCCCCCAATGGCGCCACTGTGATGAGTCACACTCACCCACAGATAGCAAGTCACTGCTTAAGAAGTTCTTACTAATAGACCTCCTGGATCTTGTATTTGCATTCCAGCATTCTGTGCTAATGATTGCCACTGGTCCTGAGTCAGATTGCAATGGTCCAGGGGCTTTGTTTAAAGGTGAAGTGTATCTTTTTTTGTCCATTGTTAAATACTTTCTGCTGAATATTCAGATTTTGTAAACAATATAGTGCTATAAAAAATTTTTGGGCATCCTGTCCAGCTCGACAGCCACATTCGCTTAACCAGTTGAGACCAGAGTGTGACAAATGGACTGGAAAACAGTGTCTGTTTTGCAATTAAATTTTGGTGCATCTAAAATAATAAAATAACATATTGAAGGGATTAATTACATTTTGAAAGAATTAAAATTTGTATTTATACACATTTTCTTCTGTTAGGTGCTAGGTTTACTGTCTGGACCTTAATTTAAAAAAAGAGTAATAAAGGTTCATCTGGAAGACTTCATCTGACTGAACAGATTCACTTTAACACATTTTAACAACTTTAACAACTGAGATTTTGTTCACAGCTTTAATAACTGACTGGGATGATTATGTTTTAGATGACTAGTTGTATTGCTCTTTTCGTTGTCAGTGTTTTTAAACCAAAAAAACGGCTCGTTCACAAATTCCTTTCTCAGTCTGCTTCAAGGCCACATCTGAGCTGTGGGTTGTGGCTTTGAAACAAAGTCCATTTGGATTTTTTCCTCAGAACTGACTGTATTCATCAAGAAAACAATAAATATCTCCTCGATTAACATCTGTTCACCTGTTGCTGTCTGCTGTGTGAGCAGTGTGCATGAGATTTGCACCAGAACCATCTGGTGGAGGCGCAAAGCCGACTCGAATTGTAGTGTTGCCAGTCAAAACTAACAGATTCAGAAATGATCACAGAAACGGCTGGCTGGCAGCAGATCAAATCAGTTACCAGGCCACAGGGAATTTTCCCAGTGCTCCTGATGGTCAGTCTGGGCCTTTGTAAATCTTACTCAACGATCACCCAAAAACATTTGTGCTGCTAACAGCTGCTACCTGATTATGATGTTATTCCCAAATAAACTCGCCCACCACTTCACAAGAAAAGAAAACAAACCCTGAACTGAACTGGCGTGCTCATGCACTCATAATTTAAGTTTATTGTTGGATTTCCCTGAGCCAGTCAATGCGTCTGTAAGCAGAAATGTAATTTACCCTCTGGTAGTACAAGAAAACAAACAGCCATGAGCTGATCAAATAAGCAGCATGAACAGATTACAGGCAGTGGATGGCTGTCATTGGGGCAGAGCTAAACCAAACACACCCACTCCAGTTCTCAGGTGACATGGTTACAATTTTCTCACGTAAGACACGTTTAAAAACACCCTTAAAGTCTTAAAATACATTATTACTTACATTATTAGTATTTATAAGGACTGGTTATGATTTTTACAGTTAGGATAATGTCTGCATTTATGGAGCTTTCTAATTTAGGTCCATTTTAATCTGTTCATGTTAAGAATGGGCTAAGAACGTCATAATTCACTCTGAAATTGCACTTTGATATACAAATGCAGTAATAAATAATAAAAGCACAGTGGACAAGTTTGTGGTTTTTTTGGATGGAAGGTTTCGGTGAAGGCCCGAAAACCCAAAAAAACATCAACAATCATCATCACCTCTAAACCACAGAACAGAAGTCTTCTCTTTTCTCCCATGACGTATTTTCATGCTTCTCTTAATACCTCATCACTATATGCTCATTGTGTTTCCGATGTTTTGTCGCAGATGTCTTCATATATTACTCCCCAGAACTTCTTCCAACTTCTGATCCATCCACTAGATTTTTGTTCTTTGTATCTCCACCTTCCTAATTTTAAATATGTAAAATATCTCTGTGTCTTTCTTTGTCTTCACACTATCACTTCACAGTGAACGCCCTCTGCTATGAGAGAGTTAATGTTGCACAGGGTATTGTTTGACCTTGAGCTTGGGTGTGGACACAAATGTGCAGCATGCGAGCACAAGGGATGCATTTATTGCATCTCCCTCCTCTCTCCACTGATCTTGTTTATCTTTTTTTTTATTTGATTCGCTTGAATCTGGGAATCGTACAGTCGAATCAGTTCTTTTACATGGACAGTGAACATCAACCTATTTACTAAAATGATAGACACACATCAATGCATAAAAAGAGAATAGTTTGGAAAGGCGTGTTCAATAACTGCATTAATAAAAACTGTTGTGTTTCTCTTTTAATGATGAAGTTCATTGTTACCAGAAAGACTACGCTTATGACAACAGCTAAGCTAATGTCACGCTACCCAACAATGTAGTTCAGTTGATAGTTTTGCTACTTTTACTCAGTTGCTTCTTAACACTGGCTCTTTCAGGGACTCTTTTATGTTTTAGTAATTACTGCTGTTTTGAGGTCAATAAGGCCAGTTTATGGAGAAAATGAAGGGTTTGGGGCTCCAATAATTTGACTGGAATGTCTGTGGCAGCTTTTGCCCTTAAGCACTTTTAAAATATCCCAGATACAAAGAGGTTGATTCGCACACGCTAAACTCCCCCAAAGAAATGCTTCCACAGTGGGAAAAAGTCACGGTACAATTATAATTTTATCTTCTGTGAGCATTTCACCCCTACGCTGCATGATTTACTTACAGGACGCTATCTTAAATACACAGAGCTAACTTATAAATAAAGCAAAGACCAAGAATTATGGTTGTCAGCTTGTAATGACCCAAATTTGTGGAAATGTATCACCAATTATCGAAATGTCAGGGAGTAGGAAGTGTTTTTAACGGTGACAACTTGGTGCTTAAAATCACATTTGTAGGCAGATTAAGATTTGGTTGTGGAATAGTGAAATGTCAGGGTTGTGCATAACCTTCTCCCACATTTACAGCCCCCATATTCGTGACTCATACCAGACCTATTAAAAACAGAACTCCAGAACTTTGCTGTAAGGTGGAGTATTTTATTGTGCGACAGCAAAAAATCATTTCATTTAAATAAAAATTCATTTAAATTTAAAAGATAAACAAGATCAGCGGAGAGAGGAGGGAGATGCAATAAATGCATCCCTTGTGCTCGCATGCTGCACGTTTGTGTCCACACCCAAACTCAAGGTCAAACAATACCCTGTGCAACATTAACTCTCTCATAGCAGAGGGCGTTCACTGTGAAGTGATAGTGTGAAGACAAAAAAAAGACACAGAGATATTTTACATATTTAAAATTAGAAGGTGGAGATACAAAGAAGCAAACAATGATCTTAAGCACATGATGTACAGTTGCATAATAAAGTATGTACTCAACAGAACAGAACAAAACAAGATCCTCCAGTCTCAGAGAGGCATGTTCTGTCAGAACACGAGGCAGTTATCTGTTATTTCACAACGCTAAACATAATTAAAGTCTATTTGTTAAAGATTCTCTCCCACTGCTACTCTGTGTACTGTTATGGTTTTCTAAGAACTCAGTTTCAGCACTATAAAACATTCCATACCATCTACTGGAGGGTTCCAGTAGTTCTTGGCTTGTTGAAACAAATGTATGAACCTCTGTTTGTTTACATTTTTGCATTTTTAGATTTATTTGGGCTAAAAGCGATTGCCGGCACATACCGATGATAATTTGACATTTTGGAAGCGCAACATTTATAGGTGTATGTTTACAACCTTTAGTTTATGGCTTTGTGCGCGCTTATCAACCATGAAAGACGTTTCATTGCACAGATTACTCTTGCATTCCAGATTATTTTCTAACCTTTCTGAACCCTATGTGCTTAGTTGCTATGAAATGACCTATCTCTGCAGGGGTTCAGGGAACAGCCCTGATGTTTGTTAGGAAGAATATAACCAGCCTTTGTAAGTGTGGATGAAAGTAGCATATTGTCTCTTTAAGAATCTCAAGCACAGCATTCAAGACAAACAGAGACAGTCAGACAGACCATCTGAGGGGAGGAACTCTGGACAGCATATCCTAATCAAAGACTGACAGGGTCACATTTCTCGGTCACTTGGTGCGTGTTTGTAGGCATAAGGCGTATCTTTATGTCTCTCAGACAGTGTGTTTAGGTGCTAAGGGGGTGAGAAGCCGACCTAAGACAATGATATGTCTGCTGTTAATGAGCTGTTTCACTGTAGACGGACCAGGCTTAGATGGTGTAGACATGTCTGAAGTACTCACTTAAACACATACAGACACACACACAGATTACAGTAGCAGTATTTCAAAACTGTGGGCTGCCTGTTAAAAAAGCACCGAAAGGTTTTCATGGAGAAGTCAATCCCAGAATGCAATGCAACATAAACAGTGATAAATAAAAATATGGAATTTAAATATATTTTATTACATACTAAGAAGTATTGAAACAGTTTTGCATGATGCTAGCAGGAAATAGATGGCCTCCTTATCTATATATATATATACATATATATAAATACAGTATATATAAATATATATATATATATATAAATACAGTATATATAAATATATATATATATATATGGCAAACAAATCACAAATGATCTGCTATATATATATATACTTGTTTCTCACACAGATCTTAGTGCAGGTGTGTGACATTAGCTAAGAGTGTAATTTCAGCAAGTTGTTATTATTGGAGACTCTTTACAGTCGATCGGAGCCAGATCTACGTTTTCATTTCCCTTCCTTATCGTAATTCTGAGATGTCTGTGAGAATAATGAACTAATCCACCCACTCCTCCACCCAGATGAACATGTGCTTGCATTTAAAGTTTAAACATGCCACTTAAACCTGTGATTTATCAGCAATACTACTTTACCAAAGACAGCACGAGATAGAGCTTTACCTTTTATTAAAATCAAACCTGCCCTGAGAATATAAGCCAGTAATACATGACAAATAGAGGGTTTGGTTTTGTGCATCAAAAGCATGTGGTTTATGTTTACTGAGCACATTGTTCAATTTTGCGGCTGTACACAGGACGAAAAGAACCAACCGTACCATAGCATGAACTGGAGGAAAAATCTGTTGATCTACCACCTGTATTATCAAATGCTGGGGATTGAGGGTGCCAGTGTTTACTACGGTGGGTGGTTTGCAACCATGTCAGATCAAAAATTCACCTTTTGTTTTGACTGGCTGTGTCTGAACAAATATTTTCACTGGAGATTACAGCTGTCCGTCAAAAGAGTCACAATCCCCACAAGAACGCGAGGAGAACAAGTGAAATCCCATCTGTACCGTGTTTCCTTCAGATGTAGTATGCAGATGGGCTGCTTTTGTGGTGTAACAGCGCTGTGGGTATAAAAACACGAGTGGGAGCTGTTTAATCTGAAAAGCATGCTGACCTATGCAAGATTTAGAGTGCATTTGTTGAAATGCATGAGTACTGTGGTGGATATGAGCTTTGATCTGAGTGAGTACTAAATTGCTCCACAAACAATTGTAGCGTAAACAATAACTCCACAATCTAGTGAGCTGCATTACTGACTGCTACATAGGCATAGGCAGCTACATAAGGAGCTGACTACTTAATACTACTGCATAGTAATCAATTCGAAATCACTTATGGTGACGTCTGTAAAATAATGCAAATGAACACATATAGCATTGCGGTAGATTAGACAGCTGGTTTAATTATAACAGGAGCGGTTTGATTTTGTATGAACTAGTTTTGTGTCACCCTCGCCACACTGAATCTTTACTTGGTATAGACATTATACCACCCTTGGCCTAGTATGGTATTGTTCCTGGTGTGGGACCATCACTGAGACCTCAAAACAGACATTCCTTCTGAAATAACCAACTTAGTCTAATAAAATTGCATGGTGGGTTTGATACTAGTCTGATGGGTAAACCAGCAAGCCATGATGTCTATTAGCCAAAAAGTCAGTCAGCATAGTCAACCCAATAAAGTCTTCCTGGTTAAGCAAATTAAGAGGCCAGGTGCAGATTCTATCACACCAGCATCCCATGCTGGGAATTAGTATCCAAAATACACTAGCAATAAGCTGTGACATGCTGGTCTTTTCAACTGGGTTGTTAGTTTGCCTATAAATAATATGAAAAGATATAAAAAAACAGCATCTCTGGAAAAAATATAATTTTTACTAAATATCTATGGAAAAAATGAAAAACAATCCATATCCTCAAGGCGAGAGAGGATTAACAAGAAATGCTTTAATATAAAACTACTGAAGAAAACCCAATTGGATCCAGCTGAGATGCTCTGCTTCCCATTTCAACTGCACAGCAAAGGTCCGGTTCTGTGGCTGTTACTGTCAGATTACATTAAAAATATGCTGTTGAGAATAAAGTGGATTTTATTTTCCGTTTCCACTTGCCCTCCTGCAACCCCTCTTTTCCATTCATCTATTTCCTTTTTCATTCAAACTTTTTCCTCGGTGAGCCACATGGTCCGGGATCAGTTTCATGGAGCTAAATCCAATCAGGAAAATCAACAGCTTTTCCATCACAGGCCTTAATAGGAAAATGGATGGATTTCCAAGGTGGTGTTTTGTTAAGAAAGGAGGGGTTGTTCTAAGATAAGAGTGGGATTAACTTTTTCGGACACCCTCTGATAGGGTGTTAGTTCCCACATCTGAAATAAATTTGGCAAGCTGTGGAGGTGTGGAGTATCAAGAGGTATTGTGGGTAATGGTTACGTTCTCCTGCTAATGAGATTTCGCATACCTACATCCACACACACCCACCCACACACACACACACACTAATGCACTGACACACGTGTCACACACATATATATATGGAGCAGATTTTTGACCCCTCTGCACATGTGGAAAGTGCATTGAGTAGTGTTAAGTAGTATTGTGGGCAGTCATGGCCTAATGGTTAGAGAGTCTGACTGGTAAACCAAAGATTATAGGTTTAATTCCCAGAACTGTTAGGAAATGACTGAGGTGTCCTAAGGCTTTTTTTCCCCATTTGGTGGTCACTGTGTGTGTGTGTGTGTGTGTGTGTGTTCACTACTCACTACTCACATGGGTTACCATACATTGAAAAATACGACACTTTCACTTGAGTTCAAGTGAGATTTTGCACTATTTTGTAAAACTTATTACTGTTCCAGTGCAGGATACATTTTTTATTATTACATTAGAAGCCTTTATTTAAAGCTCTACAATATTTAATATGATTTCATATCTGTCTTGGCATCCGTTCTGTTGCACTTCTTGTTCTGTCTCACAAAAGTAATAATGATAGCAGCAAAAGGCACTGAAACCTGCATGGCCTTCAAGGAGAGCGCAAAATATTCACACTTTAAACACAAAAAAGTAATTGTGACTGTTGTTTTGTTCTGACACAGGGCTTACATCAGATGAAAGTTGAGTACAGGTGAATTGATGGACTCACCTGTTGAGAAGATGAAGGGTTGCAAGCCCAAGTGCAGCCTGTTTCTGCTCTGCAGTCATCTGGATACAACATGGGTTATATGCACCAGCTAGTTACACACACTATACATAATGTCAAAAAAAATTATATTTTTTTCAAAACTTTCAATTTTCTTTTCAAATTTTCACGTACCAAATGGAGGAAATTTTGTGAACCCCTGCCTTACCTTGTCAACCAGGAATCAATATTATATAATTTTGTATATTTATATTACATGTATGTCTTATCACGTAAATGCATTTTTATATGCATTAACTTGATGCATATACCAAGTTGCGATCTTGGAATGTGAATTACATTATAATACACATTTGGCAGACACATTTATCCAAAGCAACAAACAGTGCATTCAGAGTATACATTATATCAGTTTGCCTGGAAACCGAGCCCAACCTTGGTACCACAATGAGCATTAATGCATGTTCAGTAATGATACATTTCCTGAAATTACTACGTTCTCCCATTCGTGTGAGCTGTTGTGTGTTTCGCCGTCCCTTTAGTGCGAAACAACTAGACCCTGTTAGTGCATAAACCGCAGATGAGCGAGAGAGAGACCAAAAACGAAAGAGAGAGAAAATTTGTAAATGTCATACATGAAAGAACACGGTGTGGGTTAGTGGTATAGAGGAGCGAGGCTTTCCCAGTGCACCCTGTACATACAAACACATCCATTTACTCTCTGCCTTGTGGTTTCACATGCATCACCTTTTTGCTTTATTCAGTTCTAAAGATGCCAGTGTCGTTTCTAAACACACGCACACTTCATGAAGTGACATCTTTTCTAAACACACGCACACTTCATGAAATGACATCTTTTCACATAATAATTATTCATTTATTGATTCACATCACAAGGACATTCAATTACTGTTAATGCATACAGGATTTTGTAAACATACGACCTGCAAAATCATAAGATACCAAAGGAGAGAGATAAAAGAAATAATTCAATATTATATTCCAATGCTCGATGGCTTAAATTTCTTTCTCACATAGAGTTACAACTGAATTTAACAGTCTGATGTTTGGTATGAGAAAGGAAAGGCTCACGATGATTGTGTTTCCTTGTTTGGTTTGCTAAATGGTGTGGTATTTTGCAAGAGCATCCTAGATGCAGTTATGTGCTGCTTTCTTATCCTGGTGTTAAAACAACAAAACATTTATAGTAACTGTCATAGGTGCTTCCTAGTTGGATGGATGCTTTGTACGATATATATTTGAGGTTGATAAGTTCTGTTTTCTCAATCAACAAGTTCCCATCAGGCAGAAATTAAAGGTCACTCAAAACCCAAACCTTCGAGGATGCCTTAGACTCTCGTCTGGGTTATCAGCCACAAAGCCACACATGGGGACAAACAATAACCAGCCAAGAACAAGGGGGAAACACAGAAGATACACTTACAGAAAAAGAAAGAACGGGCTCGACACATGTAGGATGACTTAGCCACAACAGAAAAGCGTTCGACCACCCAAGTGCAGTGGGAGAACAAAGTGAGAACTTTAAAGGCTCTGATCTCACTGATAATTCCTCATAACTTCCTACGCAACAGTGAGAACATCAGCAAGAGAAGGGCAAACCTAAGCAGAGGTGGAATGAGCAGACATAGACATTAGGTGTTAAAGTTCAGAGGTCAAACCTAAATAACAATGGTCGGATCTTAATAGAGAACTTAATGTGAGGAACAAAACAAAGGTAACTCCACAACTGGATTTTGTGCTTCTTTAAGAAGTCCAAGTTTTAGGCTGTACTTTTCATCTTCCTAAATGACAGTATGACTGTGGTCTTGGACTTTACACTGCCACCTATCAGTGTGGATGTATAACCTTTTCACATATAACATTGAACAAAAATTATGTTAGATTTTATTTTATTTTATATATATATATATATATATATATATAATTATTATAAAAGTTATAATGTTAATGTTTAAAATTAATGTTTATTACCTAAGCATATACAGCTATCTAAAGATGGGGGACTGGGGGCTTGGGGTTTAACTGATTAGCACAGTCTAGTGCCCCTGCTGGCTGAAGCCATACAAGCAGCATACTATAGAACAATAGAATAGAACGATAGAATCTACATCTGACTTCATCTACATTTTCAATATGACAGTGACTGAGAGCTGTAATGAAGTGTGTGTATGTGTGTTTGTGTGAAGTGGCATCTGAAACGGATCTGTAACCTTAGCAAAATAATCTGCGCTTTGATACCCAGCACCTGTGGTCTGGAAGCAGTCATATTGGGTTTGATCCAAAATACACAAAACAAATCTATTAGTAGTATGTTACAGGCATACAGCGAGCGGTGAGAGGTAAATAACTCATACCAGTGATTAGATAAACAGAGACTTTATTATTATTAATATTATTTTTACAGCTGAACTATATCTTATTTTTTGTGTTTTAACTAATTTTATACACAGATGACAGAATAAACAGATTGCACAAAAAACCTGACCGGTGAAATGACAAAGCAGTTCGTCTGCTGGGTCTTAGTTTCTTCATAAATGCAAAAAAAACCCTCTAAGTAACCAGTACTTCATGACCAAATCACACACAAACTGTGCTGGCTGAGATTACAACCTTGAAATAGAAAACAGCATCTCCATATCACATTTCACTGTGGGCTGCCACACACACACACACACACACATTGCCCTGTCAGATATCCAGGGTAAGAGACTGTAGACTACAGCCTCTGAAATGATGAAGAGGATGGGAGATCTTTCACAATTATAAATAAACATCTACATTAGGATAAAAGGAGTGTGTTTACTCATGTATGAAGTGTTTGTGTGTGTGTGTGTGTGTTTGGCTGTGTGGGGAGGTGGGGTCTGAGATATGAAATCCACTCGGGTCATTTTCAGTGTGATACTCTGCAGGTCAACTAACCCGTGACTGTTTTCTTTCAGATTTCTCTCCTTGAACTCTGCCTTTATTTTATCTTTTCCCCAAGTGGGAGGGGAGTTCTGCTTACCCGTAACATTGACACTTTTGGACCCTGACAAACATGCTTATTTAAAACAAAAATATACGTGTCTGGACTTCGGGCTTTTGTTGTCTGCGTGCTTTATTGTCCCGGAGCACATGGCCTTTGTTATGACTGATTGCCATGTGCTCTGCTGTCATTGTATTGTTGCCCCTCTTGTTATTTCCCTCAATGGAACCCCATTTAGCCTTTGTTATCTCCCCTACAAAATGCCCTCGTGTTTTCTGTCTTGTGCAAGATTGCTTGGTATGCCAGCTCCAGTCTAGCTCCCTGTGGAGTTCTTTAGCCTAGCCTAGGCTAGTTCCTGGCCCTGGCCTTGGCTTTCCTCCAGCTCTTTAGGTCGCCGATGTCTCCTCCAAACCGGTGGAGGTGTTCTGCCCTCATCATGCTGCCCTCTCTTCCTCCCATTCCTGCTCCAGTGGTTAAAGCAGGACAGACACTCAGACCATCGCACACACAAAGTTCAGCAAAACTATTTAAAGCACATCACACTCCTCTCGTTGAGGCATGTGGCATGCAAAATAGAAAACAGGCCAACAAAAGGGCAGCCTAAACTTCTTCATCCTCTAAACTGTACAAGCAGACAGACTCTTTAACATTGGTGTACTCACTCACTCACTCACTTACTCACTCACTCACTCACTCACTCACTCACAGGCTGCTACAGCTTATGTGGATGCCCACTTTCACAGACCACAACGCTCCCAGGTCCTAAAATGCCCCTTTAGACTTCCCAGAGACCCTCCAAACAGCGTCCAACATCGTCAGAGAGGCTTTTAGCCCGCCTTTGATTAAGCAGTATTACCCAGATTTATTCTGCTGGGCCAAAGGGTGACATCACGGCACATTTGGCATGCTGCCAACTGCTTACATCCACAACAGTCACGTCAGCATCCCCACATACACATATACTATCTTATGCCCATTGTATTAACAGCACCTAACCTTATCTCGCATTCCCTTGATAGTGAAAGCCAATCCATATGCATGTAAACAACATCCATCTCTTCATACTCTATTTGCAGATGGTTGTTTAAAAGATTATGTCCTATTTTTTCTGCATCTGCAATTTTACCGTGCTATCAATGCAGCAGTGTGCAGAATGTAACAACAAACAGAGAAATAGTGTATAGACCAGGCTAAGCCCCCTCAAAGTCTCGGGCTAAACTTTGAAGAATCTAAACACAGACCCAACTCAAGCTAAGAGTAACCTGACCGCTGTTTGACCAAAGCCCTGAGCATCTTGGTACGCTCTGATCAATGAGTGCTCATAAATCTGGTTTGGTAGCGAGTCACATAATGATTTTATCTGCTCTATACCCCCCTCTTCTACCCCTCACCTCTGACCTCTTCCCTGAGGCAATCTTAAAATGATCATTTCCTACAGGGTAAACTGGAAAAGCTTTGATGAGTTAACTTGGTTTCAGTTGTACACAATATTATATCATGGAGCGCAAATCTATGGGGCTTTAAAGTTTACAGCTCAGCTCTGTTCCAAACAAGTGAACCGCCCACCTAGACATCATACCCATAAATTATGATGTAAAGACTATTTCAAACAATAAAATAGCTTGTTTTGGTATAAGTCTGAGGTAACAAAAGCATGTATCTCTTGAGTGAATTTCAGAATGCATTGCGACAAACTTGAGAATTTGAGAAATTTGAAGGTAATGACTAAAAAGTAGAAATAGTAAATGGTTTCATCTAATTAAAATGCACTATTTTCCCCTATATTTATACTTTTGTGCATGAGTATTGTGTGTTGCCTGTCCAAATGAGTCACTAATAAGGTTTCATTTCAATAAGGATGATGCCTTCAAATACAACTGCATATGCAGATAGACCAGTTCTCAACAGTCAATCCATGTTTTACACAATTTCGTTTTGTTCTGCACTCTTAATTTTGTGTTTTCATGACCATATTATTCACCCTGACCTTCCTGTTAGCATCTCCTCCTCTGTTGTTGACTTTTAACCCCTCTCAGCTGCAGCTGAGCCAATGGGTCAAGGTTTGGTTCATTAGCATGGCCCATTAAGTTTTTGTAGCTAGTTAACTGGATTTATGTAAATCCAGTTTCATCTGACCTCTTAAAAATTGCATATGTTCTTAATCCAAATCTTGATCTTAATCCTTAATCTTGATTTTAAATTGTTTAGGAGAACAGATCTTTAGAGAACAGTAATTAATAGTAGAAAAGTAATCAATGTTGTTAAACAGCGAATGTACGTACCTGCCCTAGGACTCTCTACTGAGTAATGAGACAGTGTACACCTCTTAAAAGCCCTCGTTTTACAGTAATCAATCTAGAATGGGAAAATATATCAGATACTGTCCTGTTTTTGTTGTGGAATCAAAGTAGCCAAGTAGCCATTACACACACACACACACACACACACAGAGACACACACACATGTTTGTAATGTTCTGTGTTTGAGAAGTATTACAACCTATATTGTGAAAATGTCGTCCTGGCATCCTGGCAAACATGATTGTTCGATGGCATCACAAGAAAACAGTGCCAAGCCTTTTACTAGCAACTGCGCTTCCAAGGGTTCCTGCACCAGCCAAGCAACAGCTATTGAGATGAGTGGAAATGGTAGCAGAGATTTTCAGGTATTACAGACCTCCTTGAGCTGAAGTTATTCAATGCATGACCAGGTCATGATAATGGTGTGAAGGTTTGAGGCCTGCTGAAAACTGTATTGTCTGAGAAAGCAAGGATGGCACTAGATGGCATGTTTTCCATTGGCTCACACCCTGGAACATTCCAATACAGGAATGTGAAATACAAGCTTTTAAAAACTGGAATGAACCAGGATTATCAACAATGTCAAAGCAATGTGTTTATCTTGCACAGAGTGACTATTAATGACTGTTTGAGCTGGTGACCCTGTGGAAGGTGAAGGGTAGGAGTGTCAATCTAAGAACCACGAATGCAGTTCTGAAACTCAGCCAAAAAAATGTGAGTGACATCTAATACTAATGCTTGACATTAACACCTCTGAAATGTGGGTTAATACCGTTAATGTTACCTGAACAACATTGGTAGTTATCAGGTAAATGTTGCCCATACAAAAAAAGAAGTTTATTCAAGTGTGCTATTAGTGGTGTTCTTTTAAACAAAAAACAAGTATACTTTCAGTACATACCTCTCACAAATATATTTACTTCTGTTACACTTAAAGTTTACTTTCAGATACACTTTTATAAAAAGTGGGCCAGTTTAGTCCCAAGTAGTATTGACATAGTACACTTACAAGTATTAGCACTAGTCCTTACCACATAAAGAATACTTAAAATATACATAAAACTTTGCTCAAGTATATACTTAAAATAAATTAGAAGTACAGTATACTTAATTTTTGTAAAGGTGGTTATTACTTTATTAAGTTGCTGAAGTGACTGTCACAGAGGGAGCATCAAAACATTTTTCACACGGATAAGCCAAACTGGAAGAGCATCAGACACCCAAGCCATCAGATATTGTTACCATGACAATGCACAACAGAACAGACATAACAAAACGCCATGTTTGTTTTTCTCTCAGCCGCCCCGTTTGTTGTTTCTGACCCACAGACCCGCTGTCTGTCTGCTTCAGACTGGAGGAAGGAATCACCATGGGACTGTGAAAGATAAAGGAAAGAAAACATAGGAAAAAGAATCCAGGGAACCAAAGGGCAGGATTAACCCATTGTGGTGCACATCACAGACCTGGAAAAGACCTAGACTAATTCACAGGCATTTTTTGGGATTAACAACCGTATATACTGTATTAAAACGTGACTCTTGCTTTGTATTAAAAACGTGACAAATTTTCTTGGTTTTACAGCTGGATTAATCCTGTATGAACTAATAATTTTAATCATGCCCCGTTATAAATATACACATGTGCAGGCTGTTTGACTTAGATTCCACTGTTTTGGGTGACCAGTTCATTAATGTAACAGGACATATACAGGCACAAATGCATCCACAAATGACAAGAATCTATACACTATTACTATAGTGTACAGATATAGTACTTTATATACTACTATATACTACCAATATCACAAAACAGGGTTTCTTACTGCATTCCACAATCAGTTAGATGCTTTCAACTTCACTAACCTTTGAGTTTACCTTTAACCTGACTCCACTATGTTCCCTGAAGCAGCTTTTCGTGCCAGGATCAGAGTGATAGGGTACCACACTGGATTCCATACCACACACACATGCTCTCACTTCTAAAGGTTTATACTTTTAAGGGGGGCAGGGTTCAGCTGTCCAAAAATGACAGACTGAAATGCACATATGTACCCTTTGACCTCTAACCTTCATGAGGGGGAGAGGGGGGCTTCTGAGTTTGTGTTCAAAAGGTGCACACACCCACCTCACATACCTTTTCCGTCCAACCTGCAAACCTTACAAGAAAATGTGTGTGTGTGTGTGTGTGTGTGTTTAATACGTGATCTCGTTCTTGAGGAAAAAAAGCAGTTCAGAAGCATGTGACTGGATATTGATTGTGATGATCAACAAAAACATTTAGTCTCGACTAACTTTTAAACTTTGTTATCAGATGATTTCATTAGTAATGCTAAAGTTTAAACTATGTATTTACTAGAGTCACCCCACAACATTTGTGTTACATGAATGAAAACTCAGATCACATAGTTTATTGAAAGGAGGTGTGCTGTTATACAGTATTTCTAGTATATATTGTATAACAGAAACTCAGGATTTTTGTATGGTAAATAATAAAACAAGCAGAAGTTTTTAAGCCGTTGGGCATGGACAGTTAACTAAAAAGTACTCTTACCCCAGGAGAATACTGTCATCTTAGGGTGACCCTGCTTAAAAACACCTTGTTTGTTATAATTGTGTTCACTGAGTCAAATAAAGTCAAATGAGTCAAATAAATTCATTCAGAGTTAATGTGCTGCTTCCACAATGTGCTTTATCAGCCCGGTCAAAACTGTAACCAATGTATTCATATAATATGTGCAATCACTGATGAGTTGCTTACTAAAGTAATTTCTGGACACTTCTGTGAAATATGATTTTAAAAAGTCAAATCATTTATTAAAACTATGTAGGACTGGTATACACATATTCAGTGTTCAGTGGGAATTTATAACCCCTCAGTCAGGCGAGGCACCCAGAAGAAGATTTTATTGCTTAGAGGTTGTTTTTTTATAGCTCAGAAGATTTTGAGTTCTCTGTTATGCTTCATTTAAATATCAACGTCGGCTCAGATGTTTCTCTGAAAATCTCCTGGGAATAAAACACAAGACACAAATGAGACAATTGTTTACATATATTTAGAGAACAGAACGATACAAACCATGTGAAAAGCATAGCTCAGATACATGAGTCTTGGAATAATTAGATAAGAAACGCATGAGATTATATTGAACTCCTTGATTTTTGATAGCGGATAAGTAGGGCAGACCTTTGACAGACACATCCGTACATCCCATTAGTCTTGAGTTGACAAGGCAAAGCCAATAAATTTCAGATCATTGGAACGAAAAAGAGAG
>JAZGTJ010007940.1:0-21903 GCA_036877575.1 Botia almorhae | reverse complement strand
AAACTCAACTCCAACTAAACTGAAGTGCAAAGATCAAAGACACAAAGCACAATTGGAGCCCTTTTTACTACTTCCTGCACAAAATGTACAGCTAACACCACAAGTCCACAGTGGTACAAAACTGCAATTATAATAATAATAATAATACGAAGCAGCAGATTTCACTTTACCACACAATAGCTTTAAACCTTTAACCCCAAAAGTAGAAATAAATAACCCAGTAAACTACAAAAGACCCAAACAAGCAACAGCTCTCTA
Source organism: Botia almorhae (assembly GCA_036877575.1). Lineage (NCBI taxonomy): Eukaryota > Metazoa > Chordata > Actinopteri > Cypriniformes > Botiidae > Botia > Botia almorhae. The sequence continues at coordinate 21,645 of JAZGTJ010007940.1, read as the reverse complement.
ATGTTACTAGTTAACAATCACAAATATTATACTGGGCATTAGTCTACACTAAAGTCCACAAAAGAACATCACACAAAAACAACACTAAAGTTAGGATCATGGACCAAACACACAAAAATGGCAGAAAACTTTTAACTCACCCAACTGAAATATTTTCCTCTTACTTTCTCCAAAAGTGGGCATGGTTGTTGAACCTAAATACAAAATACATGAGAAACACCCGGATACCTGCCTGACATTTTCTAGTCCCTATCTATCTTCTGAGGTGTACCGGGCATGAGGTGGCTTTAAAGGCAAAAATCAACAACTGTAGACCATATGATCAATGATCAAACAGTTGCAAAATGCTTACCCCCGACAGAGAACAAGTCTCCACCCAGAATAATCTCGAAAATAAAAAAGGCAAAATAACAAGAGTGAACCGAAGGAAGGATTAAATATTCAACCCAGCTGGAACTCTCACCCTATCTAACCGGGGAAACTCATGCATAATCACAAAAAATAATTAAACAACCATACCCACCAAAACGTAACCAAAAGAGGATAAAGAAAAAAAACAGTCCCAAAGTATAAAAAAAAAAACAGACGGACGAGCCCCCATTATGTTACAACCCTGGCTCTAGGAAAGCAACATCAAGGACACAAAACAAATTTGCCAAATAAAAAGAAGTTCATTGAATAACAAAAGAAAACAAAAAAAGGGGACTGTGACAAAACTGGACCAGCTCTGCCAAGCTTGCCACAGAATCAGAGAGAGAGTGAGAACATTGCTGCGTCCGAAATCGCATACTTCCCTACTATATAGTACGCAAAAAACAGTATGCGAGGCGAGTAGTATGTCCGAATTAATAGTATTCGAAATTCAGTAGGCGAGAAGTACCCGGATGACCTACTGCTTCCGCCCGAATTCTGTAGTACGCATACCATGGACACTTTCCTATCCCACGAGGCTCCGGGAGAGGAGGCGTCATATTCGAAAAATGGCGGAAAGTGGACACGCGGATCATTTCAAGTGTAAGTACCTCAGGAAACGTTGCGCTGTTGTGACGACGCATGACACGTGACAACATCAATATGGTGGGTGTAGTACGTCCGAATTCCATTCATACTACCCACATTCATACTATATAGAACGTACTTTTTAACGGTCGGGTAGTACGTTCATATTTAAATGTAGTACCTACTTAAGCAGTATGCGATTTCGGACACAGCACATGTGTCCTGGAGTTTAAAATGGTTCCCTTCAGGTGGCATCAATTAACCAGTTGATTACAGATGAGCTAGTGAATAACTGCAACAAAACAAAAGTTAGAACACTCCCACATAACAGTTGTACACTGATTAATAATTAAGAGATTAAATTGAAATAAAATTACCTGCTGATCCAGTTAGTAATATTCTCAGTGAGCCTTATACATAAAACATTCAGCACAGATTTCTGTGTAAATTATTGGTTCAATTTAATTCAGTTCAATTTTATTTATTTTTCTCTTTTTACAGCGTTACATTGCTTCAAAGCAGCTTTACATATAATAAACAATAATAATAATAAAACATTATTATTAAAAAATTTCAGCCATGATTAACACAGAATATATGGTATTATTTGCAAATATCAGCTTTCCTGTAGCTCAGTGGTTAGAGCATGGCGTTAACAACGCCAAGGTCATGGGTTCGATCCCAGGGATTGCACATACTTAATGTATAGTGATCAATGTGTAGTATAATGCAATGTAAGTCGCTTTGGATAAAAGCGTCTGCCAAATGCCTAAATGTAAATGTAAATAATATGTGTGAGATGTATATTAATAAAAGTAATTAGGCATACTAGGTTTATTGTAGGTTTATGAATAAAGGGTTGACTGAACCGATTAAATTCCAAATTATTAAGCAAGATATGCCTTTCCAGCATACATTGAGATGGCATATAAAATATGAAATATTTCATATAAAAAAATAACATCTTATGGGACAGGGTATGAGTGATTTGCAATAATACCATAAAATACACACAACACACAAAAGTTAAATACATATACCAAATATATACAATAAAATACCTGAAAATTACACAATGATGGAGAATGAAATGGGAGAATTGAAGACAAAGAAATAACAAAATAGAAGAGTCTTTTGGACTGTTATTATATTATTGATTAAAGCATTTTGTGTAAAGTTATATACAAACCGATCCAAAAGTTACAACAAAACAGTTTTTGCTCATGCCTCATGAACGAGGTTAAAATAAGTGTTTTTTTCAAAATGATTTATGCGTTTAAATACAGAAGCGACCACGAGGTGGTGTAGTTTTTCCTGGTATTAGAGTATTTTATTAAGTTGTACAAGAGAGAGCAAATTTACTTAAAAACAGTTAGACAATACTAAGTTTTTTTTTTTACTTATAGTAAAGGAAATATCGAATAATAAGAAATTTAACATAAAGTGACATAAAATCTGACTTCAGCATTAGAAATTAGCATGAGAAAATATTTCACAAAATACAGTTATGTAAATGTTAATTCAATGTTTTTAAAGAATAAAAATGTTTAACAACATAATTTCCAAATGATATGATTGCTCCTCTTTTTATAAACAGGGTTCAGCTGGACCAGCGGGTCAGAAAGGCGAGGTGAGCTCATCTTTGAATATACAGTGTACAGTTACCATTACCTGTATTGGGAGTGTTTAGTTTTGTTTGTGTGCATGTCAGAAAGGGACATCAGGAGAGCCTGGACAGAGGGGTCAGATCGGCCACCAGGGGCTCCCTGGACAGCCTGGACCAATGGGACCTTCAGGGCCCAGGGGACATAGTGGAGAAATGGGCCCCTCAGGACCACCTGGACCTGAGGGACGACCTGTATGTATGATGTTTTTAAAAATGCTGTATTGTTAATTGTCATGTTGTATGCCTTTTTGACCAAAAATATAAAAAGTGTAAAATATTCTTTGATATGAACACTATTCTTTACTATGACATATTGTGTACATATTACATATTGTGTTTCTGCAGGGCAGAGAGCTGTCTGAAAAACACATTCAACAGATTTGCAGAGATGTTCTTCGATGTAAGTGCTCTAAATTTTCTTTGCATCTTTTAATAGCACACAAAATTATTTACACACACACAGTGGATTCAGAAAGTATTTAGATATTGTTAACTTTTTTGTTTTGTTATTTTGCAGCCTACAATTGTTTAAATTCTTTTTCTTAATCCACTCTGTCACCTGGGCCCTGAGGGCCCCATTGGTCCAGGCTGTTGATGGAACACCTGGTGGCCGATCTGACCCCTCTGTCCAGGCTCTCCTGATGTCCCTTTCTGACATGCACACAAACAAAATGAAAAAGTGAAAACAAAATTTTAGAAATGTCTGTAAATGTATTAAAAACTGAAATATCACATTTATATAAGTATTCAGACACTTTATTCAGTACTTAGTTAAAGAACCTTCGGATGCAACTACAGCCGTGAGTCTTTTTGGTTATGACAAAACAAGCTTTGCACACCTGGATTGGGGGATTTTCTGCCAGTCTTTACAAATTCTCTCCAACTCAGTCAGGCTGGATGGGGACCATTGGTGGACAGGTTTCTTCAGGTCTCTCTAGATGTTCGATAAGGTTCAAGTCAGGGCTCTGGCTGGGCCACTCTAGGACATTCACAGAGTTGTTCCTAAGCCACTCCTGTGTTGTCTTGGCAGTGTGCTTAGGGTCATTGTCATATTGGAAGGTGAACCTTCTGCCCAGTCTGAGAACCTGTTCAACAGTGGCTGAGGACTTTATTGAGGATATTTCTGTACTTTGCTCCATTAAGCTTTCCCTCAACCCTGACCAGTCTTACAGTCACTGCTGAAAACACCCCCACAGCATGATGTTGCCACCACCATTCTTCACTATTAGGATGATATTGGGCAGATGATAAGTGGTGCCTGGTTTCCTCTAGACATAAGATTTGGGGCCACAGTTGTGAAACAGTTCTATCTTGATTTCATCAGAGCAAAGAATCTTATTCCTTACAGTCTGAGTCCTTCAGGTACTTTTTTGGCTATGTTTACACTGCAAGTCTTAATGCTCAAGTCTTATTGGACTGATCTATCCGTTTTTTTGGCCCGCCTGTTTACATGTACTCCTCGTATCCAATTGTGTGTTTACATTAATCTCCCGGCCAAAAAGATTCTATTTACTAATTTGAGTGCCATGATTGACCCTTAAATTATTGATGGACTTTTGCTAATTCAGCTGTTCTAAAGTCAGCAAAAGTATACCCAACAGCAATTATTTTAAAAAAATTATTCATGTTTATACGCAGGTCGGTTGTCTGCATATAGGACACGTATCCTATTTAAATCCACGGATACGAAAAAATCAGATATCGTGTGTTTACACACATGCCACAAATTCCAATCTGTGTCAGATGTGAGTAAAAAAATATGATTTTTGTGCCAGTGTAAACGCAGCCTTTGTCCCATCTCTATACAGGATCTCTGGAGCTCAGTTAGAGTGACCATTGGGAAGTCACATTTTGTTATTTGGCTGTTTAAACACATACAGTGCCTACCACATACATTTTGTCACCTTACAACCACAAACTTAAATGTGTTTTATTGAGATTTTATGTGATAGACCAACATAAAGTAGCACATAATTGTGAAGTGGAATGAAAATGATATACGGTTTTCACAATTTTAAGCAAATAAAAATCTGTGAAACACGTTGGTGTTTAAAAACCATGTATCCTTTTCGTTCCACTTCACAATTATGTGCTTCTTTGTGTTGGTCTATTACATAAAATCTCAATAAAAATATTTAAGTTTGTGGTTGTAATGTGACAAAATGTGGAAAAGTTTTTAGCAGTTTTAGCAGGGCTTTAGCAGTTTAGATGAACAGCAAAGTTTTATCCTTGGTTCATAATTGTGTAAACAAGTGTGTTCACAAAAGTGATCAGCTGTGTCCTGTTGCATTATTTATTTTCACATATTAAAAGCAGGGAATGTGTAGCATTAGTTCTGTCCGTTTCTTCTGCAGTCTGAATCTTATGTTCTGTGAGAAGACCAAGATGAGAACTAGGGAGTTGACTGACAGAAAAGCAGTGAAAAATGTGCAAAATGTGACATTCTGTACATTTGCCTCATATTCATCTTTTAATCATAAACTATTACTTGACTCTATAGCAAACAGAGCAATCTTTCTTTTACTGTACTTATCGAGGGCACTGTATATACTGTATATATTTGATTTTACACATTTTTGATTGCAGCTGAGATTCCTGCACTCCTATTGAGTAGTCAACACAGTCATAACAGAAGATGTGAGCAATGCTACACAAGGATGGGACCCCCAGGGCAACCAGGGCCTGCAGGACCTCAGGGCTTGGGAGGGTTTCCAGGTTTACCAGGTGCTACTGGGCTGCAGGGTCAACGGGGTTTACCTGGGCAGCCTGGTGACCCTGGCATGAAAGGTACTGGTACTGAAGATTAGCTTTCTGACCATTACACCTGTTTACACCAGTGTGAGTTAAGGTTGTCTACACTAACTCTAAATATTTACTACTAAATTACTCCCAAATTATCACAGACCAATGAGGATAAAAAATATTCATTCTAAAATTGGATTTCAGTTAGTAGTCAATAATAATCAAGAGCAGGTTTTCTAATAATGTAACAATGCAGAATGAAAAAGGAACAATGTAACAATATTAGGTTATTGAAATATACTGTGTAATGAATACAATTCATAGTGGCTGTACAGCACATCACAAATAGAGGACATTTATTAACTAAAGTCAAGTCACATTGGGTGCTTTTAATGTAAAAAGTTTTTTGACTATAACGGAAGCAATCTTGGTTGCATTGAGACTCAAAGCAGGTGTCTGTGTTTACATGGTGCTGGACAGTATGTTTTATTCAAATAAATAATTGAAGAAATAACTTAAATGTATCATTTAATTTGGAGGGTTGGGCATACAGTACAAACTACATACAAAAAACTACAAAACTATAAAGAGACTATATAAAGTCTCATTCAGTTCAGTTCTACCAAAACAGCTGAATTCATCATTTAGCAGTTGCTTCCAAAACTTGTGGAAAGTCTCTTTGTCTGTTGTTTTATTGAGGCTAATGTACATGGTCCCAATACTAATGTTGTCATCTAGTATGAAACATTGTATATAACAAGTGCACAAAATTAATTTTTCTGGCTGTTTCTAGGTGATCCTGGAGAAAAGGGTGAGAAAGGAAAACAAGGACGGACAGAGATTGGCGATCCAGGTTTCCAAGGACCACCAGGTTACTAACATTTGTTTTTAAATAGGCAATTCATTTGTCAGTTAATTAAATGGGGAGTATCATACAGTTTAATTTTCTCCCTGATGTCCACTTATGATGTGGATAGTTTAGTTTATCATGATGTTTTCCACAATCTAAAATGGAGGGTCTGAACCATGCATTTTATAATATCATAACAACATTTTTATTTTGTTCTAGGTCCAATGGGCCCAACAGGGTTCGGCATACCGGGTCACCCAGGTAAGCCAGGCCCACCCGGTCATAACGGGGAAGAGGGGAAGAGAGGGTATCCTGGGGAGCCCGGTCCACCAGGCGTGTGCCATCCATCCATGTGCTACAGCGCGATGATGCGTAGAGATCCTTTCAGTAAAGGGCCAAACTATTGAAGGAGCTTGTGGTGCTGCTTAGTGAGTAAAAGAGCCAATCTCAGGATAATCATGTTGTTTAAGTGTGTTTATGACTCATGGACACATGAAGTACCTCTTAAATTGTAAATAAGATGATGTTGCCTACAGTAATACCACCAATGGTCCAACCCTTGTTTTACTGTCACAAGCTAACATATGCCATAAGTTACTAATGCTGTCTGCCTGTCTGAGAAGAGTGAAAATTCTACCAAGACAAGCTTATTAATTCTTAATTATACCTAGACTATCTTATTTCCTTACTCTTTCTATGTCCCTCAAGTGGCTATTAATCATCACCAGCCAGTCATCTCATTGTATTTATGAAGCCAGATTTATTGTTCATTTTGCTGTGTAAATGTAAACCATGAAGCTTCACAAGCTTATAAGCTTTATGTTTGACATGTTTTAATCTGCAGTACTTTATGCCTAATTTCTAATGTTTTTCTAATGTCTCTGGGTTCTTGGTACTTAGGGTATTAACTACCTGGAGACCGTCACCCTTCGATGATTTTTTGCCTTTTTACATAACATGAAGTTTACATGACTTTCTCAGTCTTTCATGATTACTAGTTAAGGAGTTTAAAAATATTTTTAGGAATTGCACTCACAAAGAGAAGCCTATAGCCAGGTAAATACGCAAATTCATTATAAAAATTGGCAAGACTTTTCATGAATTTTTGTGGAATTTCCAGGCCTTTTCACAATTTTAAAATTGCTGGTTGCCTGGTTATTTCCAGGTATTTCATGCCTGTAAATAGCTGGAAATTACTGTAAATAAATATTTTAAACAATTAGAAATGCTAACTTGAAAGTACTTTCTTTATGAAATTATGAAAACGTTTTCTGTATTTTACTTTTGGCAATAAAGGGTGTGTCACAGTGTAAACACACCATCCCATAAATGTAAACTTTATTTTTGTTATTTATAATAACTGACCAGTTACAGCAGTTCCTGTGAGAGTGCTTAATTTTGCAGTGATAAATTTGAACTATTCCATGTGATTGAATACTTTGATAGTAGTAATTAAAACCTTTTATATTAATTGTTTTGTTGTTTCTTCATTTGTCCATTATATGGTGGACTATATTTCAGTGGCACTTATATTGTCCACCATGTTACTAGCCCCAGTGATGTAATGCCCTTATTATAAGATCAGAAATGAATAGAAGTTCAGAGCAAAATAACACCTTAACTTTATAATGTGGGGGAAAATACCCAATTAATTCTTTTCAATAAACATGTGATTTAGTATTCTCTTGTAGGCTTAATTATACACTACTTTTGCATAAAATTTGCATTAAAGGTAATAAATTATCAATGCAAATTGAGAGGTTATATTAAAAATTGATTACACTGAAATATTTTATATGCCCTATTAATATGCCCCAATCAAGGTACAAATGCCGTTTAAATTAACCCTGAGGGCAAATAATTCCTTTTAACGAAAATGTTACTTTCTGAGGCTGTAAGATACATGCTCACTGAAACTAAAGGTAATTCTCAACATCTGATTTTTCATAACTCAAGATAGGCTGTTGCGGTTGTCCCTGGTTTTTGATGTTAAGTGTTAAATGATTCATAAAAAGAAAATTAAAATATAAACATGCTCAATGTAATTGTCCGTTGTCAATTACATGAGGCGTCATCATTACAGCTATAACGTCTTCAAACAGAAAACAATAACTATACCGGATGCCTTTACTGGATTGCGCTAATATCGTACTGTCATTCCTAGATGTCGCTGTTACTCTTTTACAAACTCAGTATATGCCGTGATTAGATTTGTCATTCGGAATAAGCTCGTTTCAACTCCACGTTGACGTGATTTCTTTTTGATTTTCCGAATATGTATGCCTCATATGTATGGATGTGTGTATAAAATACACACATCCATATTATTATTTTGTATTATTTTTTGTTGCTTTATTCGTTTCGTGATTTATATTTCCAAAGGCAGAGAAAAGCGCATAAACGAAATAATTACGATAAACGCATAAACAGACTCGGTAAAGCTCTTTAAAACAGAGAGTTTAATTTTACTTTTTGGTTCTCTGATCTGTAGAGGTACACTAGTTAAAGGTATGGTAAAACATAAGACAACAGGGCGAGCACTCTTGAAATAAAGCTGACAGGTGTTTGCCCGCCTGTCATGTAAAGTCTCATATATCAAGTGTCTCTTGTTTCACTGCAAAGTTGCATTCATGCCCCAGGTCAATGATGTTTTGTATACGACCGCTAGAGGTTGATGCAAACCCTTAGGACTGTGGGACGGACTTCTGCATTCAACACTTTCTCAAAGATGTGGTCTACTGTTGGTGCATGCACAAATTGAGGTAACTCATACACATTTCGGAGGCTGTGCACCTCTTTATTACAAGGCGTAGTGCATATATAGTGGTGCTATTTCCAAATGAAGAGCTGTATGTAAGTTCCTGCTTCTATTTTGTACATTATTATTATTTCTATAAAGCATTAATTTCGATAAGAGTAAAATGTTACCTCTTAATGGCACATCTTGGATGGTAAACAAGCAGTTGGCCTGAGGCATCACTTTGGAGTTTAAAAGTTTGGTAGGAATAAAAACTTAAATAGGAAAGAAGTCAAAACGACAAAACGGAGCGAATTTAAAAAGAAACCGAAAAAACAAAACAAATATAAATATTGCGCCATGGAGAACACCATCAGCAACCCAGCGCACGCTTGTTGAACGTATCGTCCTGAGAGATAAAGATGAGAGCACCAACTTTTGTACTTGTGTGGAGCTGTCTCGGTTTTCTTCTCATCGTTCTGTGCGGGTTAGGAGACAACCATGTACATTCCAGCTTTATTTACAGGCGTTTGCGTAACCACGAACGGCGAGAGATCCAGAGAGAGATCCTGTCCATCCTTGGCTTGCCCCATCGTCCCAGGCCATTCTCCCCGGGTAAACAAGCGTCGTCTGCACCGCTCTTCATGCTGGACCTGTATAATGCAATGACGATCGACGAAGAAGGCACGATCCTCGAAAAGGCACCTTCTGGAAAAGTGCGTAAAAGCGCCTCTGGGGCCCCGCATGGATACTCGCGTGCGCCACAGCAGCCGTACCGCGCAGCGCCCTTGACAAGCCAGAGTCCGCTTCTGGACGCGGCGCAACACTCTAACTTTCTGAATGACGCGGATATGGTGATGAGTTTTGTCAACCTAGGTAGGTATGTTTGGTTTGGTTAAGGGTTGCAGCGCGTTGCTCTGGGTTGGCTGGGAGGGCGGGCTGCATTACCAAATGTATTTTGTGTGTGTCTCTCAATTAATTATCAACCCTCAGTTTCAGTTTCATTGCTGTCCCTGTACAAGTAATAACAGCTATTAATCGATAGTCCTTGTGGTCTATTCAAAAACCCAGTAAAGTGAATTTTCTTGGATTTTACCCCTTTGTTTTTCCAAGAATTTAAAAAAATGTACGTCTGTTTGGGGTTAGCTGTTTTATAAAATAATATAGAAGAAAAACATGTTTATATCTGCTGAGAAAAACAAGTAAGGTACCATTTCATGGGAGAGGTGGGATAATGTTGAAATGTGGTATGAAAATCAGTTCCTAAGAGATTAGGAAACGTCATAAAGAATCAACCAGACCCAACCGCAAAACAGCGACATAAACTGCTTATTGGAACAGGCACAAATTGACTACTGTGTATGGAAATTAATGTTTCACACTTATAAGGCACATCTATACCTTAAAGTGGTTCTAAATTTTGAAGTACCTATTTTAATTTTCTTGCAAAATAGCATTGTATTAAATGATAATATTAAACACTTTTACATTGTTGCTACATCTTGCACACAACTATGCTACTTATTTGATGTATGTTCATGTACATCATATGTATTGCCAACTGATAGTGATTACATATACATCATATGTTAAAATAGCAGGTGAAAGGGTTGTTATAGCACGTTACTGGAATACAGCCATCAACATCTAAGCTGTCCTTGAAAACTACATAAATGGTATATGGGACTGTATGGTTACTGGAGTCTCAGATGCAATTGCAGGTTACAGAAAACATGTGGCTGTAAAGAGTATCATTATATCAGAATATACTTTGTTGGAAAATGCACACACAAGTGAAAGAAGCACAAAAAGTGAACTTAATTAAAACAACATTTAGGGTGGGTAGGGTCTATTTTTGAAGAATGCAGTGATAGAATGATAAGGACACACTCTGAACAGTTCAATTCTCGTACAGTTTCAGTGGCTGTGACCCCCCTCACCTGACTGGCTGACCTGAGGATAATTTGCCTTAATTACTTCCTGTTGTTAAGCACAGGAAAGCGCTTAAAGACAAGTTGCTTCTGGTCAAAATCTGGTAATGTCGTGCTAGTAGCTAGTGGCTTTTTACTTTCTTTGTTTTACTTTCTCTAATGTAATTTATGTTAGAACCTGGTATAGCCATGTCTGCTTGCTCTTTCATTAAAAAAGGATTTACTGGGAGGATATAATTCTACACCAGAAAGAAAATAAAAATGAAAAACAGAAAACTTGTTGTTTTTATCGTTGCGGCATAAAAATATAAAGATAGTTTACAACAAACCATAGTTTAACTGTCATATAGCAAAAAAAAATAAATGTGTGTGTTTGGGTTGAGTTCACCATCATCACCTTGTTTTTACTTAGGAAAATGAAAGCATGTACAGTATTTGCAAATCTTTCATTAGAAAATGAGACAATGCTCAGTTACTCAAATAGAACTGCTATACTGTGTCTATAAATTGTGTAAATACTGTGGGCCAAAGAAGATAATTTAATAAAAGCATTGATGACATGTTTCATAGGTTTAATGTCATTTTAAAGCAGCAAGTCTACATTTAAAATGAATGTATTATAATTAAGATTTACATTACGTTTCCAGATGTAAAGCAATCTCTGGAATTCAGTGTGTTTGGTTGTTACCTTACAAATACTTTATACATATTCATTCATAACTCTCTGTTGACTGTGTACCACTTCCCTCAGCTCTGTTCTTCATTAGCAGTCAAGCTGTTGAAGTTGAGTCTGGGCAGCTGGTAGAGCTACAGCCTACCCTCTGACCTCTTTGTGTTAAGTAACTACAGACTTTTACAGTAGATAAACTATCAGAGCTTGAGCTGCCCTATTTCACCAGCACCCAACAAAACTCATGCTACTGCTGTTCACAGGCAGTGCTGTACCCACATACACATCATGCTTTTTTGATGTGCATGCTCAAAGACAAGCCTTGTAAACAAATGGCATTAACACTACATAGGCCATTAACCCTTTAATGGACACATTCTTAATAAAACACTCATTTTGTAGTTTTTGGTGCAACAATTCTTAGCTGCCCATTGCTATTTATACTAACCTGATTTTTTTACCCTTGAAAAAGAAAACAGATGGTGTGTCATTATCAAAACTCTTCAAACAGTTTTTGGGAAATCAGACTTTCACACCTGTATTTATGCAAACAAATGAGAAAACTTCTATGAAGAAAAGCCCTACAGAGTATATAGCTTACCAACTAAGATGACTTTGGGACTATTCCTTTGACTAAAACTGCAGTAATTTGGTATTAGGCTGTACTATTAGGCTGTACTGTAATACAAATATATTTGCATTTTATGTACAACATGATGTGTGAATTTCAGAAGAAGTCAGTGATATTGAAGAAAATTCAAGCCTGTTTTATGAAGAATAAATGTGAACAGTTTTGTTGAGCATGGTTTTAAAAAATAAATAACTGCTTAACTATTTTTTGTTTACAATTTATTATTTGTTAACAATTTATCTGTCCAAGTATCTTTACAAGCAAGCCATCTAAAACTAATATCACAATAAAACTATGCTTGCCTTGAGAAATACATAAAAACGATCCTATATGTTATCATTGATTTCACTTCTGATTCAGTAAAAATTGTGTATTCTAGAAAATGGCGTACAAGTACTTATTTTTTGTCTTTAACATACAGCACCTAAATAGTAAAGATGTCCTTAATCTAGTACAAAACATTGTTTTGTTTTTTAACAGTTTACCAATTGACAAAGCCCTCTACCAGAGGCCTGTTAAAACACAAGTTAAATGCAATGCATAATAATCTGGCAGAGGAGTGTATAGATATATGGAGCCTCATCTACAAGTCACGTCCTAAATATGAAAAATGTTTTATATAATTTAAGTGGTTTGTACTCCTCATGGCATTGTACCATTGGAGTATTAGGAGGTTATTCTTAACCAAAAAACTACCTCTAAATTTGTGTTCAGCTGCTAATTCTCGGCTAATGCAGTGTTATTAGTGAAGACCTATTTTTTCTTACCTGACATCCCATTCATCTTTAGAGACAATACCTGGAATGGCCTGTCTAGAGCAGCTACCGGTGCTCAGATGGTTGATTTAATTGACTGGATATTGCTTTTGTTGGCCATCTGAATGTTTGGGTGCATAATGTTGAAGATTTAATGAATGACTTTCAGCAGTGTTCAGTAATCCTCCACCATCTGACAGCAAAAGCAAAACACTGCTAGAATGTGATGCATCTCATAAAAACAAGTGTGTGTTTTGTGTTTTGGTGCAGTTGAGAGGGATAAGGATTTCTCCCATCACATACAACATTACAGGGAGTTTCGTTTTGACCTGACTCAGATTCCTGAGGGTGAAGCTGTGACCGCTACTGAATTCAGGATTTATAAGGACCAAAGTCACATCAGATATGCAAACATTACACTCAAGGTCACCATATATCAAGTCATCAAAGAATATTTAAACAGGTGAGCGAATAGTTCATTAATTTCCATTTCTTTACCCTTTCAAGCTTTACACCCTCACTTCGGGTGCTCAAGGGAACATTAGTTGTTTGCTGCCGGCACTGGGAATCAAACCTGCAACAAGCCTGACCCTCTAACCAGTAGGCCACAACTGCCTTTACACTAACAAAAATGAATAATAAGAAATTATTAATAATACAAAATTGAAAAAAATGAAAATTATTATTCTAAATTGTAAAATAGCTTGTATCCATAATAAGCAGTGACGTTTAACATTGTAAGTTTAACGTTTCTATCATAAAACATCTGTCAAATATTACATGTGTAGTTTAGATACTTAATGCATTGCTCCTTTTTTAATTTGATTGCACATCATTTCAAACTCTTTGATGAGCATTGTTAGACAACTGAAGCAGCTCAGTTAGAGAGTCAGTTAACTTGGCATTTGTAACACCCTTACAGCATCAAAGTAGAAATAATATTAGGCACTAATTTAAATCTTTTATTATATACACCTCAGGAAAATACAGAGGTCTGGACAAAGGGGACCTTAATAGTGGGCAAGGCCATGACTGTGTCTGGTTTTTCAAACATAATGGGCAGGCTACATTTTTATCAGATTCTGAGGTATTCATGTGATAAATGTACACATTGATTCTCTGCAGACTCTGGATACACAGTGAAGTGGACAACAGAGGAATGATCAGGGGCGCCGCTAAGGGGGGGAAGTTAGGACAATTCTAAGGGCCCACGCCCTTTAGGGGCCCCCAGAGATCTGCTTTATTAGTAATAACACTACTAGGGGGGCCCAACCTCATATTTTGTCATAGGGCCCAAAATTGGGAGCGGCGCCCCTGGGAATGATAGCACGTTGACGTCACATTTTAAAGCTGTGGATTTTAGGCCTTAGTCAGTGTTAAGGAGTAGCTAACTACAGTCAGTGATGCTACTAAACTACATTTTCCAGTTTCCATCTTCTACTCACTAGGTCACAAACTAAAACTGCATTACTGCAATCTATTGTTATGTCACACATCTTGTTACTTTATGGTTCACTGCATTTTTGCCAACTTGATGACTTAGTTGCCAGATTTAGAAACTTTTCAAACCCAATCAGTGACATTTTTTTAATGTCTTAAAATCTAGCGATGTTTTAGACAACCTTACCTTCTTTCAGTAGACTATAGTGCACATAGTTTTATACCCAGACAGAGGCTGTGCACTGGGTGAGGGTAACAAATAATGAATACGCTTCTAACCTTCTCTCCAATGATTATATTACATGTAGATATATCTGTAATGATTGCACAACATGATTTAGGAACACACATGCAAATCTTTGCTTTTATAATTACAATATTTACTGTAACTATAAAGTGAGGAGAAGACACTCACACATCCTTTGTTGTTAATGTCAATGACTGTGTCTTCTGTACTTTGCTGCAAATTCATCGACCACTTGGTAGACACTGGCCACAATTGGCAGATGCTGACATGACTGTGTTATATGCCCTCATTCTCAAAACATGACATAATAGTATATTATAATTTTAGTGCGTTATGTTGGGTTGCTACTTTATATTTAATTTAATGACAAGTTGACAACAAGACTCTGGAAGCTATACATTTAACAGGCTAGAACGATTCTTTGTTAGAACAAGCTATAAAAATGATCTTTCCAGTAATCACAAATAAAACTTGGAAGTTCAAGTAGGAATCCTGAAATTGAAGTTATTTAGTTGCATTGAAGTTGTTCTGTAGTTTAAATCCATTAGTGTAGTTCTTTCTGTAGAATCTTGTAGAATTTTTGTATGTGAAGTTTGGAAGGCCCAACCTGTGCTGTCAGTGTACAGTAAAGATTGCATAGCTGTTATGGAATCACGTATGGAAACGATTTGCCTGGCAAAACTACCTCAGCCTTGCAGATTATTAGGATACAGCCTGCTTGGTTTAACTAAACGGCCATGACATCAGTCCAGGTCTGTTCTATGTTGTTTTGACCACCTCCTCTTCGCTAGGAATAATTTTACCTTACCAGGTGTATAGCAGAGACCACCAAAGCCAGGTATAGTGCTTCCTCAGTCTCACCAGATATACTCACTGCTACTGGCCATGGATAAAGCTCTCCATCATAAACTTGTTTGCAAGTTCCAGCACAAGCCCGAGGTTATCACTCTTTGCATATCATTGCAGCCTGTCAGAGTGCACCCCAGAGAGGTCTGGCAATCTGGCCATCTGGCACCTTTATGTCCAGAGACCTCCAATGCTCCATCAAAGTCAGCCAAATGCCCACCTGCCTCTTCCCACATCTGATGGTCATGCTTCTAATGGTCTTCTAATCTAGACTGAGACCCATGACTTATCTTTAGCCATACACAGGCATAATGAAGCCTTTCCTTAGCCTGATTGAATGCTAACTAAAGCATTTGGGTGGAGATACAGCTCTCTGGGTGGAATAAGACCAGGATTTAAAATAGGTTCAGAGGCCCCCAAGACTCTCATAGATGTTTTTATGAGGCACCTATGTACAATGACTTCACACATTCACTCCTTGTCCACGCTGTGACTTTTTTCTGTAAAATGGAAGTTTTATATATTTCACAGCTTAACCCTCCTCTTACAGCCTGTCAAAGTGTGCCCTCTTGGAGTGTTAAAGACACAGCCAAAAATGATACCCTCACAAAACGTACTGTGGCAATACCATAGTACAATGATGGTATTGTATAAAAAAGCCTTGTTATTTTGAGTTTATACAATAGCAAGCAAAAGTTTCTTGGTTTTCGGGATTGTAGACTGTGTAGACTGGGAAACAGAAATTAACCATTTACAGTAGTAGCACCAAACACTTTCAGTGGATAAATTCCTGATGATGAATTTTGGACATGAAAAATATAAAAGCATGAAAAATATATTTAAACAAAAGAAAAGGCCTTAAGATTAATGCTTGTAATTAGTCTATTGTGCTCATAAAGAGCATGAAAACCCAAGTTTAAATCCCATCCTAATCTAACTTATTTTATCAAATAAAATGTCTCGGGTTACGAATGTAACCTGGTTCCCTGAGATAGGGAACAAGATGCTGCGTCATGTAAACATGTAAAATCAGCATCCTGTTTCCTATCTTAGGGAATCGGGTTACATACGTCAGGCTTGACGCTATGGGGAATATTAATGCCCACTACGCCACAGTAAGGAAATGCCTGCCCCAGATGCTAAGAAAGATTGGCACAAAGAACATCAGGAGCCTATTTTATCTTGTCAACCCAGAAAAACAAGTGCCTGATGTTGAGTTTAGGTCTAAAACTGTACGGAGAGGACAAGCCTACTGTAGCACAAACATCACTTAGAGATGCTTCCCTAGACAATGCCTTAGATGATGCTACACTCCTGGTAGAATGGAATCTAATACCCAGAGGTGACACTAACTTACAGGCCTTGTAGGCAAGGGTAAGAGTATCTGTGATCCAGATATTGCGGCCACCAAAACAGACTAAGAGCTGTAAGGTCTTACGCCACTGGCCTAAGTGGTGGACATAGATTCTCAAAGCTCAAACTGGATACAGTAAATAAAGCCTTTCCTGCTCCAGCGACTTAAATAGCAGAGGACAGAAGGCTTGAAGTACCACTGGATGTCTCCTTATAGAGGCTCCATCGACAGATTCATGGCTAGCAGACACAGCAACCACATAAAGCCTGAGGGTAGATGGGGCCACCCGGGGCTAGCTTAAGGATAGCTGTATTGACTAGGATGTGTTGACTGATTCAAGTGACGCAAATCCAGAATTGGACACAGCCCCTGTCATTTTTTGGAACTAGAAAACATCAGCTGTAAAAGCCTAGATCTCTCTTGTGAGGGGAAACGCGTTCTATAGCCCCTTTCACCAAGAGATTCTCTAGTTCCCGGGCCAACACTAAATGGTGCTCACCTATTACTACAGTCTGCAAATTGTTGTTGAAATGAGGAGGACGGGAGGGAAACTGAATTCTGTACCCTCTCTCTACTGTATTTAACAGCCATGGGGACAAACTGGGCAGAAGTTTCCACGCTGCCAGAAAGTCAAAGAGAGGTACCATTCTTTGTTTAGTCTCCTGAAGCAACAAGCTGGCAAGAGAAATCTTGTCAGATGAACAACTTTTTGGGGGCCTGCTGGGGGCTCCAATGGAGGCCACCCCTCCCCATGGTAGTTGGTCTCCAGAATTCTGCTTGCATCAGGTGATCTTCTTCTTCACATCTTTTGAGGAGATCACGGTCCTCAAATAGAATCTCCTCTCAGGCTGTGAGTCCTGCGTGTGCTTCTCAGTCCCCATAGGTCTCTGTGGGGGACCTCAAGCTGTCACCCCGGCCCTCTGTTGCTTCCTGTAGGCAGTTAAAGAAAAAGAAATTTAGAAAAAGAAGAGGTGAAAGGACCACCTGACTTTGCAGCTGCCTGACCATGGCAAGGGAGTAGCTCCTTAAATATGTCAGATTGCTTTTTAACCTCATGGTATCTGTCAACGAGGGAGCTCACTGCATGGCCAAACCGACTCTGAGGAGAAACTGGGACATCCAATAAGAAGGTCTTATTCTATCGTGGATACCTGATAGGTTGAGCCACAGGTGGCTCTCCATTGTCACCAAAGCAGCCATAGAATGGGCTGTCTGCTAAGTGGCACAGAGGGTAATTTCTGTAGCTCTGTGGAGTTCCTTAACCATGTCCGATTCCAACCTTAGTTTAGGTCTTTAATCAGGTCAGTCTGATATGCCTGCAAAAACCATAGTGTGCAGAGATGCCACTGCCACATATGCCTTGCACACCAGATTATATGTAACTCTACAAGGCAAGGCAGGTTTCCTCCATGATGACATCGTAGAGGGAGAGAGATAGCCCACAAGCATCTTTTACACCCTAGGCATTGTCCCATATCCATGCTAATGCAATCCCACAATAGAAGAAAAATTATTTGTACTGGGGGTAAAAACACAAGCCGAATATGAATTCTTTCATGACTCAACACCTCGATGTGAAGATCAGGGAAGAACGGGAGATTGCGACAGGGAGACTGTCCTCTGTTGGATGATAAAAACCCATCATCCAACTTAAATCTTTTAAAGTGCTGTCGTTCGTCTGACCTCTCAAGGCTCAGCCTTCCGACAGCATGAGAAACCACCTCAACCAGCTCCTCAAATGCAGCAGAAAGAGGAAGCTGGTCTGCTTCAGCACCTGCTTGGTTGCTAACAGTCAGATCATCATCCGACACTGACAGCATGAGCTCATCATCTAGCTTAGAAAAAAGCACTAAGTGGGCTTCTAAAGCTAGCGTGCACTCATCCATTTTGGCAGAGAACGTGAAAGAAAAGGCAAAAGCGGGACTGACCCAACTCCCATCTGTATTAAAAAAGAGCCAGGTGGGAGCCATTATTACCTGCTATAATAAAACGCAGACAAGGTGACACTTCTTAA
The DNA here is from genome assembly GCA_036877575.1 of Botia almorhae. Classification (NCBI taxonomy): domain Eukaryota; kingdom Metazoa; phylum Chordata; class Actinopteri; order Cypriniformes; family Botiidae; genus Botia; species Botia almorhae. The sequence continues at coordinate 2,763 of JAZGTJ010007940.1, read as the reverse complement.
AGCTCTTTGAACTGATTCTTTTTTCTTTTCTCTGTAATATCTTCTAAGCACCAATATTTTTTTCCTCATGCCTGACTTATGTGCAGACCAACAGGATTCCTGAAGACAAGAAGCAGATGACATATTTGCATATTTGGAAATATTAAATATAATGTAAATCATATTGTAACAGAGCTTTGTATCATTAGGGATGCTGATACATTTCTTCTGGACTCTAAGAGGATCCGTGCTTCAGATGGAGGATGGCTGGTGTTTGACATCACAGCAACCAGTAATCATTGGGTTTTGAACCCAAAGCAGAACATGGGCCTTCAGCTATGTGTGGAGACTACTGACGGTAAGAATTTCAGTCAACAAGTCTTGCATTCTGAAGAAGTTTTCTGGAGAAGCCAAATGTAGTAGTGTATAATTTAAAGGTTGTAGAATTTAAAAGTGTATGGAGTAATATGAAGATGCAAGGGTTTCAGTTGTTCAGGTTAGGTTATTTCACAGGAAACAGTGAATGTGATTTTAAACCGACAGCTTTTTTGTTACAACCTCAAAACAGATTTTGCACGTTGATGTTTGTCAAACACTTTATTAGGTATTATTCTAGTGGGCAGGTGTCCTAAAGATTCAAACTAAAGTATAGTGCCATGCTGAATTTCATGGCTGCTTTGTCAACCTGTGTTCATACCTTGCTATCCTTTGATTGTGAGTGATACAAATTACTTGTTGCAGTCTATAGAGCTTTCAAACAAGATATGAGACAACTATACGATCTGTTTGATGTTTTGACTTATTATAGTGTTGTGTACCATGATCACCATAACCATAACACATTTACATAAGTTATGAAAATGGAAAACAAACTTATGAAATTTATTTAAAATGAATGAAAATGTCTGGAAATTTAAATTAATAATTGGAGACTTAAATGAAATAAAATACAAATTCTAAAAACTGCAACCTATGTAATAGCCCATCAGTGATGTGAATTTTTATAGTCAATGTGTCATGAATGAATTGAATGTTCAATTTCTAGAATCGCCAATCTTAAACATGGCTGGACTTTCACACATGCTTGGTGCACAGTTCTTGATTGGTAAACAGTCAGATATTTAAAAAAGCTTTTTAAAAGAAAAAGCTTTCTGAGACAATAAAAGATTAGTTCACCAAAATATGAAAATTCTGTGTGATTTTCGTTTTTGGAAAAAGAAAATTATGGTAAGTAAATAATGACAGAAGTTTTTGGATGAATGATTTCTTTAAACCTACATTAGATTTAGCTTCCTCTAGCTGACAATGCAAATCCGCAATATCTTCTACTAACGGACACCAAGTAAAAAAATGCAAGGCAGAAAATGTTTTATTGTTTTAATTATTATTGCATTTCCTGTTAACTGGAAATAAGGGCCATCAAATGCAGCTGTTTTCCTTTCACATGGTTGTTATATTTGCTTAAAATTAGACACATTTACCAACGTGTCATGCTATTGACTACAGATGTATAATCTTTGGGTCATGACTACACCCAGCATTTTCTTAAATGCTGTTGACTACAGAAGTCAGACATCTTCAACCCCCCCCTGAGCACCACCGTTGTGCCGATGTGCTTCAAAGCCACCACCATTGTCCCTGTGCCAAAGAAGTCTCCTGTGTCCTGCCTCAATGATTACCGTCCCGTTGCACTCACACCCATCATCATGAAGCGCTTTGAGAGGCTCTTCATGTGGCATATAAAAACCATACTGACCCCCTCTCTGGACCCTCTGCAGTTCGCTTACCGCCCCAACCGCTCAACAGATGACGCCATCACCACCACCCTCCACCTGGCCCTCACACACCTGGACAATAAGGACACATATGTTCGAATGCTGTTCATAGACTTCAGTTCAGCTTTCAACACAATCATTCCCAAGCATCTGATTGGAAAGCTAAACCTGCTGGGCCTGAACACCTCCCTCTGCAACTGGATCCTGGACTTCCTGACTGGGAGACCTCAGTCAGTCCGGATTGGGAGCAGCATCTCCGACACCACCACACTGAGCACTGGAGCCCCCCAGGGTTGTGTGCTCAGCCCATTGCTGTTCACTCTGCTGACTCACGACTGTGCAGCAACGCACAGCTCAAATCACATCATCAAGTTCGCCGATGACACAACCGTAGTGAGTCTCATCAGCAAGAATGAGCTTTCCTGTTGCTCAGTGGTTAGAGCATGGCGTTAACAACGCCAAGGTCATGGGTTCGATCCCAGGGATTGCACATACTCAATGTATAGTGATCAATTCAATTCAACTTTATTTATATAGCGCTTTTCACAAAAGGACATTGTTACAAAGCAGCTTTACATGTATGATAATGTACACAGCACACATTGACAGACATACAGACAAACGCACAGACAGACAGACGCACAGACAAAGAGAGACAGGTAGGAGAAACAGGTGYATGTTATACAATCATTTAAGGTGTAGGAATAGATAGTTTGGGAATAATTTAATATGTGCAAAATTAAAACTGATTACAGCAGCCTCCTGACGGGCAGTACAAGGGCAGATGAGCTGCAGTCAACGGTGGCGAGGAAAAAAAACTCCAAAAGGAGACAAAACCTCGAGAGAAACCAGGCCTAGCCAGGAGAACCAGTTCTCCTCTGGCAAAACTGCTGCATCTCTACAAGCTGCCAGTGCTTGCACAACTAGACTAAGTGAGCAAAGAAATATAAAAGACAGTAAATAAAAGGAAGTGATGCATTTAACATTATCCTTAATGTTATTGTGGTAT
>JAZGTJ010007939.1:7227-21904 GCA_036877575.1 Botia almorhae | reverse complement strand
CCTTTTCTTGCCCGAGTCCTTTCATGTGGATTCCAGCCACACACGCAGACACAGTCGGCACGTGCGCAGCATCAACGAGCAGCCGCCGAGCATATCACAGGCGTAACCTTTATTCCTGCCATAGAGCCCTTAATTATCACAGCTTCACAACCGGGATGCCAGCAGACGCACACAGACTCATTATGAACAGGGGCATATTATTTTGCCGTGACAAAATCTGTTAACACGAACTCTTAAAGCCAGGAAGGGTCACACTAAAATATGAATTCTAGGATGTTATGTTTGAACATGATTTGTAGTAATGGAATTACATCAGTTTTAGAAATACTTGATCGAATGGGTCGCGCTCGCGCTGGGCCGCGCAGCCTGTGGTTGACACGGAATGTGTGTTCCGCTTACGTGTGGCTGCGTTTCCCAATTTGAGGCTTCGAAGCATCTGCTGTGTCATTGCCCTTCGCAGCCACAACACAGGGTCTGAAACAGAGTGCCTGACAGTGCCCAGCCTCTCATAAACAATATCCACTCGACCGCGCTGGACAAGCTGAGCGCTGCTGCAGGCAGTCAGCAGACATTATCTACAGATTCATGTTGGGGGGGGGCTGGTGTTATCATAACTGTATGCTGCTGTTGGGATAAAAATGACATTACAGTGGAGATAAGCTCTAAAAAAAAGTGTACAATAATGACACAGCACAACAAAAGTCAAGCTTTCCTAACAGTATCAAATACACACTGTACAGACCTATGAAATTGGAGATAGGTTAGGAGAGTCAATTGATTGAACTCATCTAGATCTAGTGTGTGTCTGATGGACATACCTCAACCAGTTTAGTTTTACCGGTATTAAACGATGACAAGACTGACTATTCATCCAGATATTCAGGCAGCCACCAACTAGCTAATTTAGCAATATGCTGTTTTAAACATCCCTGCTACCAATGACATTGCTAAAAACAGTTTACCACATGTAAATGCTTCAAATGATATTGAATACACAATTTAACATTTATGTCTTAGCTAAACAAAGTTAATTGTTCAAAGTAGCTAAAAATAATCAATGTATTGCTAACCCCTGACTAGCAATTTAACTGCTCAATAACAGAGCACCTTTCAGTTAGTCCCGTCCTGTCTGTCGGATTGAAAGACACAAATGATCGACCAACACGGATCTGAGACGCGGAGAAATACCTGTTAAATGGAACAATGAGTGGAAAATCAATACAGCTCGTCTCTATCCCAGTCAAAACAGACGGTTGTCATCAGGACATTCCAATGAACGCAAGCATTACACACCATGACAAGTTGCCGCATTATTTAAATAGTTCAGTCAGAGCTACAATATCGGACATTGATACGACCATTAGGAGCAGTAACAAAAGATTGAATAATCCTGAGGTCAGATAAAAAAAATCAATTTTAAACATACAATGTGAATCTCTGAAGGAGCAAATTGGTAAACTGTAATCCCTGATGGATTTAAGCATATATGGTTAAGGTTAGAGGAGAGAAACAAATCTGTAAAAATGATGGTTCATTTGTCTCTAAAGGCTGGTGCTATACATTACTAATAAAATGCAGGCATTAAAATGTCGACTTTCTCTAAGGAGACAAATTGTTGAGCTGTCTGTTTGAGACAGGGCAAGCGCTTGTGTTTCTGGAGCGGGCCACTGGAAGTGGCTTTGATTAATGGCAGGCCAGAGCCGAGCTGCTAGAGTACCTTTCCCACTGAGAGAGCAATTCAGGGACTGATGTGTGCAATCGGATCCTTGAGCACTGCCAAATTACCAGTGAGACTGCTTTAAAGGAAGTCTTCTCCAAAGCCGTGTGAGAAAACTGTATGAGCCATGAATGTGGAAACAGAAACACCTTTGACAAACCTACAAACAAATGTCCTTTCAATCTAACCTAACAAGATACGGGGGTCGGACCCTCTGTAGAAAAATATATGATATTGATACTATGGCTCTTATGACTGGCATATTTGTGTTTATTAGTATTTGAAAGGTCAATTATTTTAATAGTACCACCAAACAGTATGGTGGTGCATTGCCAAAACACACTGCATTGCCATAAAGTATGGGACATGTTTGCTACCTGCTTGAAAGTGTGTTATAATTGTTTCTGCCCTGTTTTTACCCATCTGACTGCTTAGGAATATAGAAGACCTCCTCTTCAACAAGACAAATGTCTTGAGGTATCATTCATATTTAATTTTAGTGTAACAGTAATAGCAATAGTTAGTATCAAGCCCCTCACGTGTGTACAGTCTGGCATAAAAGCCCATGCTTTGGATAGCTTAAAGCTGGAGCCACGAATTCCAGTGCCAGCTGGTGGAATTCTTCCACAGAGTTTGAAAAAAACAGGATAGACTGCCTCCAAATTGGGAAATGTTCAATTTACCCACACAGTGGACGCTCAATGGCCTGATGGTATTGTGGGAGTGAGACCGTTCCATTATGACACCATAGAATACATGCTCACAGCTGACTTTTGCTTCCCTCAGGGTCTATTGAAAGACCTCCTCTGGTAATTTCACAGAGCTCTCTGCAGTAAACCTATACGGTTATATTGTGCAGGTTGGAGATGCTGCCACATGTTGACAGAGAGCATGTTGCAACACTAGTATAACTGTTTCAATGGATGTTTACAAATTTCCATGGCATGTTATAAGAATTGAAATACTTGGAGTACTGTTAATGACACCTTCTGAGTTTCAACAGGTTTTATTATTTTGCAGAAACAGTTTCCAGGTAAAGTAAAGTATCTTACGCAAGGTTTGAATGACTACAGTACAAAAACAAGTACAATGGCAGTCCAATATTTTTTCTTTGCAAATTTCGGCTCAGATTTGGCCTTCATAGTACGCAGAATCACTGACCTTTAAGCCTTTCTGTGTATTTTTCTAATCTTTCAACAACATTTAATTTGAATTATAAGTTTCTCTCATATGGTATCAGTTAAACTGGGTACTTCATTAAAAGAATTCAAGACTGATAACTACAGATTTGCTATAAATGCTTAAAGCTGTTCAAATATTGCTGAATCACTTTAGCGTTAATCACACTGAATGGACAACAGTCATTACTGATGTCTTTGTAAGACTGTGAGTCACCAATTCAAAGATCAACTTTAATATAAATGCTTTGCATTTCTGAGACTGTTTCAATTGATGTGTATGGTGCTTTACAATACATGTTATTTAAAAACAGCTTTACAAAGAATGGTGCCTTGTCTACTGCCCAATAGACAAGCCAGAGGTGACAATGGCAAGAAAAAGCTCTCTCAGGTATGTAAGAAAATACACTAAGACTCACATTTTAACAATTTGCAAAAAAAATATTTATACAAAAACAAATGTTATTTTAAACAGGCCAAATTTTAATTGATAATACTGGCTAATTTCTTGTTTATTTAAATTTGTTATGACCTATGCAAATATTTTCTATAATCTAAGAGCAGGTAATGTTACGTTGCACTATAACAAACCTACGACCGAAGCAGCAACTGTAAACACTTTCCAGGGGAAAAGGCTGGAATACACACCACACAGACTGGAACTTAACCCAGTGTGGAACTCAAGCTACTGGCCATTAACCAAAGATTACACTAACCTTTACTTTGAATGGTACTTTGGGTTCCAAGCACAGAGACAGCAAACATGTGGCTGTGCCAATGAGATCAAAGGTTTGAGAAGCATTGTTTGTATTTTTACATATTACACTGGAGTTTAAGAACTGTGACCAAAGTCACAGTTTTCAGCTGAATCCCACAGTCACCAATCAATAAGTCACCCAACCCCCCATGGCTACAGCCAGAACTACGAAAAACAGGCGGACACACACTCAAACACACAAAGGAGGTTTTGAACACAAGAACAATGCAAGAAGAAAAAAACACCCTTGGGGCGCCCAAGGTCAGAGGTTTGACCTGACCCCAAAGAGGTGACCTGTATAACCACGATAAGAGCTGAAAGAGTTCTGTCTTTGCCTGATAGCAGGCTTTAGGGTGAAAAGATACAAGAGGGCTTAAAGTCTCGACCAACAGGATTCCAGAGGTCTGTTGAGATGACAGAGGTTTAAAGATCACTGGTTGCCATAGTCTTAAGGGACAGGAAGGGCTTAAAGCAGTAATGAAGCTTGACCAAGGCAATGCTCTCACGCTACATATCTTCACAGGGGTTTGGTTATCCATTAATAGACTGAATGTGTTTTCTTTGGCCTCTTCTATATCCCATGTATTCTGATGCCATGCTAATATTTCAAAAGATTTTTTATCGCGTATAGCTATGTTTACGCATCTATTTAGAAATGTTTTTACAGACTTTTTTAAAAGCAAATGTTTAGGATCCTAAAAATGTATCTATGCGGTAAATTAACTGATTTTTTTCGAACGAAAAGGAATAAAATGAAACTTAATACGACTAAAAACATCTAAAAACATCATGTAGCTAAGGAAAGCAATTTTAACCAACAGATCAGATAGAAATAGGTCTTTAAAGTGTCAACTACATTTTTCACTTTTTAATAACGCAATTTTCACTAGTTTAGTTTTGCTTTATATCTAACATTTATAGACACAGCCATCTATATAGACGTTTGTGGCAACACAGAGCATAAATAGCAGCATATGATTACCTGTGATTATCTCAATTAGGTAAACCAATTTTCCTGTTAAAATGGGAGGCTATATAATGTCGCCTGTGAAGACTAGTGGTATGTAGTTAGGGCTGCTGTTGTGGTTAACCAGAAGATAAAGGGTTAGGCTGAGTAAACAAAAGGTCTTCAGCAACAGTTGAGGAGACAATAGATGATGTCTGATCCCTGGGGGTGTGAGAGACACACATTATCTGTGCTTTAAGCCTCACATAAACACTGTTAAAGGAACAGATTTCCCAAAAATGAAAATTCTGACATGATTTCTCACTCTCATATCCTTCTAAACCTGTATTGTTTTATTTCATTTTTGGAGCATAAAAGCAGATTTTTTAAAAACATGTCAATTTTTCACAAGGTCCGGACATGAAAATGAAAATATACGTGTTAAATACAGAGCATAACTCATATTTTCATCGCAGTTTTTAATGTTTTGTCTTTTTTGTTGGCGCTTGAGGAACGAGCTGTGTATCAATTGCTCCTTTCGCGTTTTTGTGAAAAAACAGCTTACAGGTTTGCAACAATGAGAGTGAGAAAATAATGACAAACCTGTTGAATTTAAGGACAAACATTTATACAGTCATTTTGATTATACAGTCATTTTAATGACAATCAGACCAATAATTACATGGCCTATATATTACAAACTGTAGTTTCGTTTATGTCTTGAAACAACAATACAGTACATCACATACAGCGGATCTCCGTTTTTTTTCTGATCTGACAGTTTTATGGCAATCCCTTCTATTTCTATCTTCCTCTTTCTTTTTGCCTTGACCTCACACCGTCTCTCAATCTCTCTCCATTTGCTCTCTCTATAACAAAAGATCTAATTAGAGCTTGTGTGCACCGGGCCAATGCGAGCTTCCACTTCCAGGGAATTCTAAGTAGCAGAGCTGATCTGTGTCCCTAGAGCCCCTGCACGCATCATTCGTCGGCTCGCCGCCCGCGGTGGACTGCGAGTACACATCAGCAGCAGATTAAATCCACTCAGTGGAAAGCAGCACATTCCTGGGCTCATCCACAGGCCAGAAATGACATGCATGGAGGGGCCAGAACCAGGCACAGTGGCTGTCAGAGGTCTTAATCTAGAGGACAGTGCGTCTGTTACATATACATACATATACGCACACATAGAGGAATGAGAATGTCTTGTTGGTGTATTCAAGATTCATGACTTTGAGGGTCTCTTTGCAAGTGGCACAAAAGTTGTTTGTATTGGATCTGCTCGCCCTGACCACAATGACCCAGTGGGGCCCCTAAGCTTTCATAATGTTGGGTGTGTAAGTCAGATGCCGGCGGATCTTAACATCTGTCACCGTTCACACACCAGAAAGGGCAAGTTGAGTTGATGAACAAATATTAGTGACCAGCTAACCCGGTGACCTACTGCATGTGATGCATGAATGGGATTATTGTTTAAGCCCTATGCTAAATGTTATTTTTATCAGTGATTTATTTTTGTCAGGACTGAATATATATCACTTAACTGCTTCGGCAATATCCTAAATTTCATAAAGCAGAAAACTATCGATACTAGATACTGTGGGTGAAAACTCACCAAACACGCATCACTGGTCAAAATTACAAAATTATGGTTTAATTAAAGCGATTGAAAATCGCTTACACAATATTAGTTATTACTAGATCACAGATAAAATAAATAAAAAATAAAAAAACTAGATTACACATAAAATAAAAACAACTAAAAGCACCACCACACATTTGAACCACCACAAAGGAAAGAGAAAAATTTGATAGTATGTGTTTTGGCCTCAAACAGGAAACCTGGGCTGGTGTCACTGGGTTCAGCATTTGTGGGAATAAATGAAAGCGTATCAGATGCACTGCAATACACGCAACGTGTGGCCAGTTTATCTGCATCTGACAGAAGGGTACAGTCACTATCAAACCATCTTCACCACAGAGACTAAGGAGAGCAGTGCGGGGTTATCTTCCACTCTGATAAACAAAGATAAGAGACAACCTACTGTTTGAGAGTCCAAGTTTAAACTGCAGGGCTGTCATTCAACAAACCTAAACCAACATAACTGGAATAACTATGTGCTTTCATTGGTCTATTATGGGTTAATTTAAACTACAGGAATAAAATCTGTGAACACTCTTGTAATCTTGCAGTTAAAAAAGTAATTGAAGGTTTAAAGACCTATAATGACCTTTTATGTAAATAAAATGAGCAAACACACCTGATTATATAGATAATGCTTGATTTGACTTGGGTTAGAGGACAATAAGCACTATTCTATAGTCTATGTGAGCAAAGTTCCTCCTGGCTGATCATTTTGACAGAGTTGAGTCACAGGTTATGGAGAGATGGCCTGGGTCAAGCTGCTCTAAACGGCCCTTATTTTGTGCACAGAAAAACCTTACCCTTCCACCAATCAAATAAGTGTGTAGAACTGGCAGACATTTCCCACTTGTTTGGCACCATTGTCATCAGGAATGAGGTGGTGAGCACTTAAAGGAATAGTTCACCCAATTAAAAAAGTCTATCATTTACTATCATTCAATATCATTATCCCGCATGACTTACTTTTAATTTGGGCCACTTTTATAACATTTTTAATATCTTGGTGCTTTCAATTTGGGGTTTATACCACAGTTTCTATTCTCTTTTCTTATATGTACAAGAGTAGCCACAGGATATTCTTAAAAAAATCCACCTTTCATGTTCCAAATAAATCAGTCATAGGGGATAATAACAGCATTAATGTAAATGATGACAGACTTTTCCTTTAAAATCTCCTTTAGACTGTATTAAACATCCAAATCTTTATATTTCACAACATTTAAAACTAGTAAGAAATATTCAAACAACTGCTCACCTGTGTTGTTCAGCAGCTTCATTATCAGGCAGCTCCATATCGCACACCTCACATCGTTCTTTCTGGGTTTGGGCCTCGTGCTTCACATTTGCGGTAAAATCCCCAAGCTTGCTCAGGAACTCCCTCTGAATCAGACTCTGATGGAACAGCCCCCCATAGGCACTGAAATCCATCGACATAGCCATGGTGGACGGCATGTGTAATGACGAGGCCATGGACACTGGCAGAGGCAGCATGCTTTCGCTTTTATGGTTGAGCGGTATCGAACACAGCGATGCAAAATGTCTATCAGCCAGACTGGCCATGTTCACCAGGCCTACTTGGCTGCTGTCCACTTGAAAATCAGTGGAACCGTCGGCAGAGTGGAGCTCACGGGCGCTGGTGATGACGCTGCCTCTGGTAGGGGTTCCGGGAGTGCCCCGGTGCTGCCTAGAGTCACTGCCAGCCTCCCCGTTCCTGGGGAAGCAGCCATCATGTTGGAAGTCCTCATCCACCTGCATCATCTCAGTCTTAATCTTGTCCAGCAATGGAGATGCGTTACCATGGTTATGTGAAAAGCTCTGGGACATGCTGCCTTGGATATGCATGGACTGACCCATGCTCATCAGGCCCTCTATGGCAGCCTTATTTGGGCTGACGGCCGGGAGACCCATCTGGGTGGATTCTGAAGATCTCTTGTCGACCATGCTGACCAGGGCCAGGCGATGGCGGGCGGCGGCACCATAGCCGCCATCCTGTATGGAATGTTTTTTGGATATAAATGTGCTCTTAAGGTACTTGATCCTGCGGTCGTCGACATCATCCGCAGCACCGTTCTCATTCATATTCACATCTGTGTTGTTCTCTTCGGACACCTGGATGGTTTCCAAGATCTTCAGACATTGCTCCTCTAGGTATTCTATCTCTAGAATCTCTGCTGCGTACAGCAGGTCATCTAAGTCTTCCAGCTTGGCTTGGAGTGTGGCGGTGTAAGCATACTCCAGAATCTGCTGGAAGGTCTTTGGTGAGAGGAAGTCTAGAGTGTAATGTTGGCTGTTGCGGTGGAACAGGATCTCAAACATCTTACTCGCACATGCTAGCACGGTTCTGTGGGCATGGAACTCCTGGCTGTCGACCATGATAACCACATCACACAATGTCCCAGAGAGCCGCATCTGGTTGGCTTTCTGCAGGAGCGATGTGGGGTGCCCGGGGTTTTGGAGGTGAATCATACCCACTTTTGTTAAATCCATTACTTTAACTTTACTTTATTGTATCATCTCATGGGTTTGCTTTCCCCCTCTTGCTCCTTGAATGTTCCTGTAAACATCATTCAGTAAAATGAAACTACATTGTCACTTGTTGTAATAGTTTCCATTGCACAAATCAGTTCATTCATCTCTGATACACAGATCATGTCAATCATCACTCAAACAGGTTAACTCGATGTTTTGAAAAAAGGGAAAGGGGTGTTGTTGTTGTTGTTGAAACTCAATACAGAGGCAGTAGCCAATCATAGCAACATGTACCTAATGTTATTGCAGTGATAGTAATGGAACACTGCCAGGTGAAACTGAACAAACAGCATTCAAAACATGCTTGAGAAAAACTCTCATTTCTAATACTGTTCTTCAGGGAATGGCTAATTTGTTTTAATCCTACCTTTAATTTCTAGCAACGAGCCACAATTTAAGAAAAACTCAGACAGACAGACATTTCAATAAGTGTAACTCTGTTTAAAAGTGCCACAATCTGCTTTACAAAATTAACATCTAAACTGTGGTATTTGACAAAACTATTTGTCCACTGCTTTAAAGGACCTTCATAAAAGATTCCTTACTTGTAACTATTAAATGTATTATTAAATGCCGATTTAAAAGTACAAAGTAAATATTAAAATCTGCCGCTTTACGTCAGATCCCAAGCTCAGATTTGACCGCCCGTGTAAAGATGCAGTCGAAATTGTGAACGCATCTTGTGAAGGCATCATATTGTCTTTAAAACTGCGGTTAATACTACACAAAAACACATTTAATACCAACGATATAAATGAAAACAAGTACACCTTGCCCTTCACGACTCCTGGAAGGGTTGAGCACTTATTACCTCTTAGCTTTCAAATCAGACAAATAAATCTTTTAAACGTACCGACACTGTGAGTTTATATTAGCCATACAAATATATAAGACCACGTAACGCATGCAAAATCTAACATGAAAGACTAAAAGATCTGAGACAGCCAAGACAACACAATCATTTGTTTCCTCCGTGCAACAGTCTGTATCAACAAGCTGTACTGTCTGTACTGCGCAAGCAAGCGCGATCGCGTCCGATTGATTGACAAGTTGCTTTCAGCGACCTTTACGTCAGTTTGTTTATTAAACGTAATCATTTAAAAACACATTTAGGCTACGTGTCACGACAACACACATATGCGAGGAGACATAACCCAAACAATTTGGCGCCCTGTATCTTAAAACACAACAAACAAGTTGCATCCTTAACCCAAAATTAACTCATTTTTGCACCACATTAAAAAAGTAATAAGCATGCGCGCTCACATATTCAGCAGCTGGAAGAACAACTAAGGTTTTCCCGGCGTAGTTATTTTGACTTACCTGGGAATTGGCGCTTAAATTTCACACTTGTTATTAAGGCATCAACATACTGACGTTCACAGGAGCCGCTTCACGCGCACTAGACCCGCCGAGCGGATTCCGATCATCATCATCGTTGTGACGTCAAAGCAATGGCTCGCGTTTTCCTCCTAGGCGCCGTAAGACGCGCAGGAGTCCTGTGATCATTACTCAGGTTTACATGCGTGTTGCTGAATGAACCGGGGACAGAAAACCATCACTCAACGACGATTGTTCAAAACTACCGCTTTTAAACAGAATCCCAAAGAATAATTTACATAAAACTAGAAACTAAAGCAACTAATAAAATACAGCCCGGCGTGCAGTCGGCTCAGACTTCCCTCGAGGAGTTTTAACTTTTAAAAGCATGACGCGTTAAAGGCGCTTAGCTTGCCCATGAATGAAGCTTGTAACGAATGAATGGGAATAAAAGCACGCCGCCGGTGAACGTAAGGATGTCTTTGGTAATCTCACATTGCCTGCTTATCTTAACACATGCTGTTCAGAATAAAGTAGGTTTATACGTGCAATAACAGTGAAAGCCCGGACAGCATTTCTTGCTGAATAGTTCCACATACACCTCTGTTGACAATCATACCCCTAACCACGAGACAAACATTAACCAGCAAATCTAACTAGTTTAATAGTTAGCTTTATAATTATAATATACTCTGTTATTGCAGGCCACTTACATTTAAAGGAACTAGTAAACTGGCGACAGATGACAAGGTTTCATTTGCAGTCGTTATAATACTGAACACGCTGTCCATGTTAAGTATGTTTATGAGGCACGTGCGGTCACGTAGTTTTACAGAACCACAGGCTCAACTAGTAAAACGGCGCCACCTGCTGATCCAAGTGAATTATTGCTGGATACTCTAAGTGGCATAAAAAGGAAATACCAACGTTGTGTTGACAGCTTAGAAAGAAAACTTAGAACGTTTCTTTTTAGAACCGTTACCTAAATACATTGGCATCCATGGTTTACACTAAACAGTTACCAAATTAAAAGTTATTGTTTCGATCGTAAATGCAGTATCAATATGGAAACACCGAAATAGAATCATCTGTCATTTTAGCTTAATTTCTTTATTATAACACTGGATGTTGTATTGTAGTAACAACATCTATAGTAACCGGTTATTTTAAAGGAAATTTGTTACTTACCTATATGTAAATGCTCACAGTTAGGCGACTCATATCTTTAAAACTAACAGAATAAATATATGTTGTAAATAACAAATGATGATGCACTTTTAGATGGCAACCATCACGCTGAATTAGATTCACAAGGAGAATACATCATCACTGAGGACAGATCCTTATACAGTAAATCCACTATATTAAGAAGTATTTTTACAGTAAATGTTTAGCTTTTACACAAGGAACATGACAAACCATAAGGAACTTTTGTTTCATTGTGTTTAATTAAAATGTATTAAAACAACACAATTTGCAACATGTTTTTATTTTAAAGCATAACCATCATACTGTTATTTCATTGGTCGAATCCCCATATACATGGAACAATTTACAGTTTTGGGGGCTAAAATGGCAGTGCTCAACAGAACAATTTGTGTACAATGGGCACAGATAATATCCCTTCTTTTTAATAATCCAAAACATTGATTTTATAGAAAGCGTATAAATCAAGAAACACCCAGAACCAAAATCTTGAGTATTTCTCCACCAGACTGCCACAGACTGACATCCAGTAAGGCAGCACACTTCAGTTTTGTTCAACATCAGACGTGCAAGCAGATGGCCATGCAATAAGTGATGTCATGAAGACTCTGTCGGAGTAATGTGTTCTACTCGTCCCGTTTCACACGGGACTGTTAACAATATACATGTCATGTTATATAAAAGAACAATCAGCGTTTACTACAAAGCTATGTAGATATTCTTGAAAAACAGACAACAGTTTGATAACGCAATCACAGTGCACAAGCTTGCAGCTGACAGTGTAAAACAAACGTTTTATCCAGAGGTATATGGTATAAAAATGAGCAGTTTTAAGTGGATCATATGTAGGAAAAATAATAACTTGCTGTACAAATCCCAAATATTAGAAATACATTGCAGTTGTAAAAACTGATCTTACTGAACAAAATGGACACTTTATTACCAGACCATGTCAAATAACTGTTAAAATAACCAGCGATATTTGTCTTCAGTCTTTGACTTTTTTTACATAACTGCCATGAGTTATTAACATCAAGGACACAAAACACTTATAAGTGTAAATAAAATAAAATATGACAAAATTAAATACAAAACCAACAGTGAATCAAGCCTAGCCCTCGAACACACAAAATATAAAAATAGGAGAAATCATTTACATTTCAAAAATGTACTATGAAAATCATTACCGCGAAGATAATTCTCCTAAATAACTTGATGCCCTGTTAAAATAATCCTCTTGACAGAACGATTTGCAAAGAAATAAAGAACACATTATAATCTTGGAATTCTATGAATTAGATGTGTCCATTTACCTCCTGAAACAGAAACCTCTGAAAGTTTACTTAATAACAAATGGAAAAGGCATACACACATTATTTGAGACTCTTGTCTTTAGAATATACACGTTTTAGTTGAGAAAATGTATTAAGGGCACTGTTAAACAAACACTCCATGTTCACCGCGATGCCGCCGCTCCATCTGTCCTCATGCTTTACTCTCAGCGGCATTTATTTGTGAGACGGCGTTGGGTTCTGCTCCTGTGAGGGTCGCCACTTTCTTCATCTCTGCGTTTTCTATTGTGCTTGTCTCATCCTCCAGAACCTTGCTGTGATGGAGATCAAATATAAATATTTTACCCAGAATTAAAAATCTGTCATTTTCTACTTACCCTTGTGTCATTCCAAACCCGTATGACATTCCCCCATGAAATACTGAAATTTAAAGAATGTACCGTTTTTTTCCTTGGAATGACAGTAAACGGGACTAGAGCATGTGTATTGTGTGTTACATTATATGGGTCAGGAACAACACAAGGGTGGGGAAATAATGACAATATTATTTGAGGGTGCACTATCCCTTTAAATTAAACTAAACTGCCAAAGCTAAACAATATATGCAAATTCACAGATTCAGATGATCACATGCAGTGAGATCACAATCAACATCTAATGGCCACAACACGTAAACTAAAAGAACATCTACACAGTATCTAGAAATCCATACTCGTCCTGTGCTGGAGCAGATGGCCCACTGAATCCAGCTGTCCCCAGATCATGTGACCCATCCTGGGGGAGGTCTGTGTCTGGAGCCATTGGGAGTTCTCCATCAATCTGAAGATCGTGATTTACCGTGTGGATAGGGGCGCAACCCTTTGGGCTGATGGGATTGGAACTGGCATGAGATGGGTTCTGAACAGACTGCAATGACTCGAATTCTTTTTCTGTGGTTTTGGAGTTTGTCTCGCCAGGTTTGACAACACTAGGAGGTGAGGTGACCTGGCTAGGGGATATCTGCATTGGTTCCTCTGAGGGGAATACTAGAGGAACCTCATCTTGTGTTTCTGAGGTATCACCCAGGTCTACTAGAAGAGTAACATTGGTTGTAGGGTCAGAAGGTGGAGATGATGCAGAGGGTTTTGTGTGAGATTTGGGTGTGCTACTGTCAGATGGTGATGTATGTGTGGGGTTAGGGTCAGGGGCTGTGAGGCTGGAGGTGAGAGTGATGCACTCGCTAGCAGGGCTGCTCTGGCTAAGTTCAAAGGTGTCAGTGACCGTGTCAGAGTTAGTGGGCACAGACAGAGGCAAGTCAACCATCGCGGAGGCAGTTTCTGTCACTTGCCTGTGAGAAGAGGGAGAAAACAGAGACACAGACAGGTGATCGAGGCGGAGGGGAGACACTGGGGGAGAGACATCGAATCATCGCAGGCACATGGTTACAACACATGCAATACTGATAAAATAAAACAGGGTGCTTCTCAATACTCAAACTGATGCTTCCTCATTTCCTCACTTTTCCGTCCTCCAGCTCACGAGCCAGATACTGACTGACGGCAGCCATCTTGAAGGATATCACAATTCTCTAATTGCACCTTGAGGAGGGGAGGAACGAAGAGTGAGGAAGCTTCCTGAGGAGGCATGAGCAAGGAAACATGCATCCTATACGGAAGTGTTTTTTTCCTTCCGTCCTTTGCATCCTAAGGGGGTGGAGCTACGATGCAAGAAAAGGAAGCGAGGAAAGGAAACAAGGACGCACAAATAAGAATTGAGAAGCACCCACAGTATTGCAGTTATGTTTAGATCGCTGTGCTATGGATGGACACTAGAGGGAGCACTTGAGCTAGATGTGAAACGTGAGGAGGACAGTATGTAGGTAAATGTATAACAATACAATAGGTTTTTAAAATAAATGACTTTGTTGTGTAATTTATAGTCTCATACAGCTTTAAACACTGTTGCATGATCAATATTGAAAATTCGGAATGGTTTTAATTTTGGCCCAAAAAAGTATCTATGACTCAACCAATGGCATTACTTTGGGGTGGTAATGTATGCTTGTCTGACCAATGACAGATGAGGGATTATTTTTGCAATTCCATTCA
>JAZGTJ010007938.1:0-21905 GCA_036877575.1 Botia almorhae | reverse complement strand
TTTTGTTTCTGTAAGACGGTCGTAAAAAGCATTTCACTGCATGTTGTACTGTGTATGATTTTGCATGTGACAAATAAAATTTGAATTTGAATTTGAAATTTGAAACTAGTCCTAGGTATTTCACTCAACCTTAATAAATCAGTGCAGTACAATTCTCTGGATTCTCTGGGTCAATAATTATCGAAATGTTGAACTTTCACATTTAGAAAGCTATAACAGGGCAGTTTCAGAAATAAGGCATGGCCAGGTGTACCAATAAATCTAAGTTTCCTTAACGAAACATCAGATCACAAAACTAAGTGAGCTCAGCATCTTGTGATACTAAACAAGCATGCAAAATTTTGTGGCGATCAAGCAATATGTGGAATTATGACAGTTGCAAACATTGCAGACATTTCTAATGATATGTCTAATGGTAGTTATTTGGCAATCCTTTTAGACACCTACATAATAATCCCTTATAGCTGTGCTGCATGCAAAGGTCTTAAAGTGCTTGAACCCCGATCATTGCTGCTTCCAGGTATATTTATTGTAATGTTCTCATGCAGTGTGGCTCAAACTTCTCACTGGTCTCTTTTTACATGCGTTTCAGATATATTGTTCTCTATGTTGGGAAAACCACACAAAGAATTGAGAGCACTGGATAGACCTGTGTTAAAATATGCCCTGTGTAATTATTCTGCTGTTTTGGTGACTGAGTTTAGCAGAGTCATTCAAAGCAATCCTAAATTGGAGAGAGAGGAGAAAGCAAATTAACAAAAAAAACCTGTTATGGAGGTTATTTTCCATCAAAACTCTATAATAAAACATTTCTATGCCTTTCAATGGGAGACAAAGAACATGCCATGCATTCCAAAAGCCAAAATTCCTTAGCCAACTATTGCTAAGAGCCTTAGTGTCTTAATCACATGCTTGAATCTATCCTTTACCTGACTGCTAATCAAAGTTCACAAGATGCTGGGTGATCCTTAAAGTGGATGCCAAAAACAAATGCAACAGACCATAATAAAAATGTGTTTCAATGCTGTCATGTTTAAAACCAAAGAAACAAAAAATGCAAAGATAAGTGTAGGAAAATGTTTTAAAATGGTTTGAGAGCTGAAAAAAAGCAAAGTATTTTGACTATTAAATCTTTTGCCTATTTGCAAATAAATAGGATTATTGTCTAGTGCATAAATTATGCATTTAAAGCAGTAGACATTTTATGTTAATTTATCGCACATTGCCTCTGATTTATAAATCAAATTTATATGAATAAGGAAGTGCACACTCATTGTTCCAAATGCCTCATTTTATTTACATTTCAGTCGCAGACAAGAGCATCATGCAACAATTTCAAGGTGAGATTGCAATAAATTATTCCTCTTCATAATCCTGGGCAGAGGGCTATCTTTAAATACACCCTGAGTATTCTGCTTTTTCAACCTCAAAATCAAAATATTGCAATGGTCTGTTGTTTCTCTTTTATTAAAAGGCAAGATCCCTTTCTCAATTGTTTTAATAACAACCACTTTTATTTTTAAAGAATAAAAATTGGCGTTGAATTTGTCAGTAACAATTCTGGTGTGAAAAATTGTTTAAACCATAATATGATTCATGATGCAATAATATGCCGTCTTGTTTACAAATGTACATTTATTCATTTAGCAGACGCTTGTATCCAAAGCAACTTACAGAGAGAGCATTTAACATTTTGCCCTAAGAATCAACAAGCCTAGTCTACAAAGCTACATTTACAAGTGGGAATAGCTCTGAGACAGGACGAATATTCCATATGTAGAATGAGGTTGAACATCGTTGTGTTAGGGATTAGTCAGGTGTCTGCGAAACAGGTGTGTTTTAAGTTGGTTCTTGAAGGTTATGATGATCTCTGCAGATCAGATGAATGGAATAATCAGGCTCATGATTTACAACCCTAGCCTAAGCAATGAATAACTAGTCTACAGTCAACCATCAGTAAATACACAAGTTAGAATCTGTAGCTGAAATGAAGGTAAAGGGGAAATGTGAAATGTTTGTGCCACTAGCTTTACCAAAAAAAAACAGCAAAAGTAAGGCTGCCTTCAAATAAGTTCCTGAAACATTCCACTGTGTGCCATTGGTCAGTCTAGTCCCACCCTCACACTCGTTACACCGCTCAAACAAAAAGAGCAATGTTTCGAAAAATTGTTTTGTTAGGTTTGAAAACCTTTAGTACTGTTGAGCAGGAAGTGAAAGGGTTCATGTGTTATTGTCGTGAGTGTATGTCTGGCAGTGCAGTAGGGTGGAGGTAGCAGAAAGACTGATGTGTGTGTGGCTATTCCTTTTATGCAGAGGACAGAGCCAAATGAAAACAGATGCTGCTTGATGGTGTCCCAGCGGAGAGGAGAAAGATGGTGGTGTAGAGAGGGAGGGAAAAAGTGAGGGAACAAGAGAGAAAGAGATAAACAGAATAGATTTACAGCGTCTGATAATTCAGTTTCTTAACGGCTGTCCTGCCAATTGGCTCCATTCATTTAAAGAGTGCACTTACTGACAAAAGGTGAAAAGAAAACATTCTCCAGCCTTTATCTGGAAAAGTCTCACACAAATCTGAAAGGTACAGAAAATGACACTTAAGGATGGGAACTGTGTAAATTTTAGTCAATGAAAACTAAGGTTTGTACAAAAACAATAAAAATGTAGCTGCAAGTCACTACAGCAAAGCACTGCTGAGACACAACCTCAGATACTTTTAAGCATCTTGCCATTTAATATCTTCATGCATTACTCAAGATTTGATTTATCAAAAAGATGTGTCCCTAGATGATCATAAGACAAAATGTTGTACGTACGATCTAGGAGTTTGAAAAAGTAGGTTTTCAAAAGAACTCAAAATGGCGGACAGGAAGTATAGTCAACTGTGACAACTTGGTATTATAGCACTCAACATAAGCCGAGGAATCATAAAAGATAAGTCCTATGACAATAAGGCAATTTACTGGCTCCAAACTTTGTAAATACCCTCAGAGAATGAGAATGAGGATGATGAACCTTACCACATTTTGTAAAGATACGCCATTTGTGTTTGTAAGGTATTGAATTTTAAGACAAAATTAAAAATAGCCAGCATCCTGAACAAGTAACATTGGATATCATTTGAAGTTATAAGCAAATAAACATAATATTTGGACCAATAGGTGTTGCTGTGACGAAACTGTGCAAAACGATGGATTTTTTTTTATGATTGAAAATGACACGTAGGGTGGGAATCGGCATGACCCAATGAATTTTCTTACTAGGACTTACCAGTCAAAAGTTATAAGCATAAACATGAGTGAAAGGTTGAAGAAGGTTTGCGATAGACTCTGAATTTGGTACAGTAACATTTCAGAATGTCCTCCGTCTGTGTTCCAAATTTCATACATTTCCTTTGTACAATTCTATGGGCTACCATGTGTCATGATTTCTTGGCTCATAACGTTTCGCATTTGATAGTGGGATTTGCACGTAATTTGGTATGTAGTATCTAAAGACACTCAGGACAAAAAGTTAAAAGCTTTTTGATACACCAAAAAATGGCCTTATTGTCATGGAACTGATCTTTTTAGATTTATGTCGAGTGCTATAATACCAAATTTGTAACAGTTGACTGTACTTCCTGTCTACCATTTTGAGTACTTTGAAAAGTACTCAAAACCTACTTTTTTAAACTCCTCCTAGGTCATATGTCCAATTTGGCAACAACACTTTGACGTATTGACATGAAACTTTGCATGTGCCATTTTGACCACATCCTGACTGTCTCATAACAATCTGGTGACAGTACCACCTATTGGTAAAAAAAAAATTCAAATACAAATATTTACACAAATATTTAGGGCCCAAGCACAAAAAATGCAAAGGGCTCTATTGTTTTTCTTAGGTTTATTACTTTTTTTATGCAAAAAAGTAATTTTTCAAGGTTTCCGACCAACTTCCAACCGTTTTGGATTCTTTAAAAAGCGCATACCATGAATTTTTAAATACTCCTCGTAGGGATTTCACGTAATTGTAACCAGACTTGGTAAGCATCATGCCAAGACATTGAAAATTCAAATTTGCAAAGGGTTTTTTTAAGTGAAAGTGAAGTGCTCCACACACACCCGGAGCAGTGGGCAGCACATTACTGTGCCCGGGGAGCAATTGGGGTTAGGTGCCTTGCTCAAGGGCACTTCAGTTGCAATTCCCCAGTGCTGGAATTGAACCAGCAACCTTCTGATTACAAGCCCAACTCACTAACCACACCTGCCCCCAGTTTTTGGGGGCAGTTTTTTGGTATCTCGAACGGTGTTGGCATGGCGAGGCGGAAAAATTATGGTGAAAAATGGGAAACAGGAACTCTCTAATATCTTTGTTACATGCATTGTGAGATTTGTCACACTTGGCAACTTTGTGTATTGTGGTAGGCTGATGACATTGATATGACTATTGTGAGTCACGGTCATGGCAACACCAACTGGCAACAGGAAGTGTGTCACTTAAAACAAATTTTAAAAAAGTCAACTTGCATTTAGCCAAGTCACTTCAGACTTGGTCAGAATAATGTAGAGACATGGCTGATGTAAAGTTCTAAAAGGATTTGTTATAGCTTAAATATTATTGCCATGGCAACGTGTCAAAATTAAAACCACATTCAGGTGTATTTGATGTCAGGAAACACAGAGAGAGAGATCTAATCGCGTAATTCAGTTTATTCCCAGTGATGCAAAGTCACAAACAGAATGGAAGCAAGGAGTCAGCTCCGACACAGACAGGGGTAAGCAGGCAGCGGGAATGCCGGGAGGGCGACAGGCAGAGCAGGACAGCTGGCTGATGGGAGTGATGAATGGAGGTGCGTTTTTTTGATGATAGATAGGTCAGTGCTTGATGAGTCATCACTATTTATTTTTATTAGTTGTGTAAGAGACGACTGTTGATTTTAAATGTGTATATTGAAGCAATGCCACACAAGGGGTCATTTATTTACACTGTTGTTGATTAACGATTATGTATAGTTGATCGTTTTGTATAATTATCACCCTGTTTGCTGTAATATTGCCTCTTATGTGCGTGTGTTACCCCGGATGTGCTAAGTCTCCTGAGATTGGACGCGTTACCTGGCTGTGCCAAACTTCCATGTGATCATAAGGAAGTTATTTTCACTATATAGGGAGGCTTACCGGTGTACAGAACCGGTAAGCTACACGGGTAAGCACAGGCTTACTGGTGTACGGAAGCGTTGGTGCTCACCTTGAGTGCTGTTTTTGCCCGGGACTCTCATTCATGATCTTTCACCGGTGAGACTGATTCATACCTTGTATATAGTTTTGCCGACTCCAGAGACAAGCTACCTTACCACACACACCTCACACACTCATTTTCAGTTGGTTGTATGTCTAGTTTTCTTGTATAATACACAGGGTGTTTCATGTGAATTTTGTCTGTGACAATATATATATATATATATATATATATATATATATAAAAAGGGTTTTTATAGTAAAAGATGGGTTGCAAGATAAAACCTAAGGGTCCTCTTAAAAAGCTTTAAGGCTGTCACTAAATATTTCCCCTTAACTGCTTAAGTGTTCCCTTAAGTTCTGCTATGCATTGCTAGTCCTTAGTAACAGCTTCACCTTTAAAAAAATAAGGGACCAACACAGTTCTTAAGCATCAAACACAACAGCTGATTTTATGTTAACTGAAGTGGTATACCAACCACATTTTCAGAGACTAAAATAAAATACTTGTTAAATGGTATCAAACCATGCACGCTCTTTTTATGTTACAGTATATCCAGGCAGTCACATAAATCAGTTTAGCTTAAATGTAACATCAGTTTTCCCTGATTTCTTTTTTTATGGTTATTTTTATTTTCTGTAACAGTGTCAATAATGTATGCTAATAATAGGTGGCAGTAAGTGACTATTTAGGGTGCACATTTCTGTGTAACGGAATGAAAATGATGCGCTGTCACTTTGCAGCTGACATAATAGAGGAGAACAGTGTCGCTGATCACTAGTGATTCATTTACATGTTCCCATTAGTGGTGTAAACAATTATAATAGTATTTGTGATAATTTGAGTGTCTGTGACATGGAAAAACATACAGTTCAATGTGTTTATAACGTCAATTTGAGTAGCTCTATGTGCCAGTAAAACCTGCTTATCCTGCTTGTTCTCAAATCACATGTAATCATATACATATCAATAAAGTATGTTCTCTTTACTGTGGGTGATTTTGTAACTTGTAGGCATTATTTGATTTAGTGCATACTGTACACATGTAAACTCTCCTTAGGTAGGTTGTGGTCTTCACAGTGTCCTCTCTATTCGAGAAGTAGTTCACTAACCCAAGGCATTTGACCAGCAAACTCATTCTGCAATTACCTTCTGGAAGCCTATTTTTCTGTCCCTTCATTACAGGGAGCTTCACACTTTATCAGTGCATTGGAAGGTTACAGACTCTGTGATGACTTGTTTCAGGCATGCTATGGCCAATTCTCATTGGTGTTTTCTAATAAGAAACAGAGTGATTGGTCTCCTAAGGTCAAACCTCTAGTGTCACTACATTGACATCTCGTTCCCTTCATCAGGGAAAGGATGTTACATACATAACCAAGACGATTTTGGTTGCAAAAATAAAACCTAAACCAAATGCTAACATTAGGGAAACATTGTGTTTGCTGGGAAGATATAACTCTGCTCTTTTAATGTAAAGATAAAAATAAAAACTCTAGAAAAGGATTAAATTTTATTTAAATTTATTGTATATGGTGCTTTCCCAATGCACATGGTTTCAACTCAGCTTTATGTGGCACACCCCCAACACGGGATAAAGGGTAAACTAATATTTAATTCAACTACACCACAGATACGTTTTACCAATTAAAGGCAATTAAAGGAAACAAAATGAGGAGTGAGTATTAATACAAACATTATTATAAAAACATAAACCTGGCGGCAACGCTTTCACCTCCAGCTCCACTCTACACAACCTATACACAGTATACATTAGTCTAGAGCTATTCATGCAAACACGCAATTAACAACACCTTAACATACCTGGGCATGAAGGGGAAATAGGACATGTGAAAACCAGCAATGCCAGGGAGAGGAAACCCAGAAGCACCAAGACGCACACATACTCGCCAAAATAAGGGCCCATAAATAGCATAGGCAATTCGAGCTTATTGGTCCACCACAAATCACACCCCAATCAGGGCCAATAAAGCAATTAAATCACTTTTCCTGCCATATTTACATATGTAGCATTGCAGTAGAAAGAATTACTACAAAATAATTGCACCTCTGCCACATGCTACATGATCTAAGGTACAGTATCATTCATGTAGCACAAACAATGATGGATGTGCTGAAGTTTAATGTGTACAGTGTGCAACGCTAATTAATGCTTGCCCTACCAAACACTGCAAACGTACTGTGCTTATGAATAGTTCTACGAAATAATCATACTTTAAGAACATTTTTATTTGTATGTAAGTGTATACTACATTTTAAGTGTATACTGCACTTGTGTTATTTGTCATGTTACGTAAGAACATGCTTATGTAATTACACAACATGAGCACTGTAAAATAATGCGACCCACATTTTTATGCATGTTTAAACACACTATTGCAAAGAAACGATTCAAGACTAATTAGATCATTAGCAACTGATCTCAGTTGAATTAATAATCTAACTTTTGGTCTTTTGAAGGTTTTAACTGTAAAGATTTTCTGAAATGTTTTATTAAATACAGAGTCTATGAAGTAATTGCGCTGGTGAGGTGCTCGAACATGCAAATGTAATTACAATAAATGCAAATCCAGTGTCATTATGAAACCCATTATGAATAAGATTAGTGAGAAAGTCTTCGCTGGATGCTGGGAACTGACCTGATTACAATGGCAAAAATAACTGCAAATATTAATGTTGATTAACTTTTTGTGCATTGTAACAATTACTGTTAAGCCTTTTTTATTATAATGCTTTGTGTTTTCTGTGTCATCAGTGCATTAAAAAGAAATCGGAGTGCTGTCAGTTTTTGCACAACTAAATTGAATATTCCTGGTTAAATACAAGCCCTATTGACAGGACCTGTGATGTGTCACTCCATAATATAAAATATTTTCAGGCTTTTGACATCATTTAATACATATCTTTACATAAATGTATTTGCTCTAATGGTTTATAAATCATTAGAGCATAGTCAGAGCAACCACTATTGTAACGACTCCGAATCGTGAGGATCCATCTGCAGCGTGTTTATTTAGGATGGTCAAAAAGGCAATGGTTCAATACCGGCAAACAGAGCAATGGAGATAAGACAAACTTGTTAACGTGAAAACAGGCAATGGTTGGGGCAGGCAGCAAACAATCAAAACAGTGTCTAGGCAAAGTCAAAAGGCAGGCAGCAAACAATCCAAAAAAGTAACCCAAATCAAGAGGCAGGCAGCAAACAATCATAAAACCAGAAACAATGATAATAAACGCTCTGTAATGTTAGCTGGGGCAAAACAAGACATTGCAAAGAGTCCATAGAAGTCTGGGGTTTAAATACCCGAGCTGATTGGAATTAGGTGTACCAAACAGGAAGTGGTCAGCCCCAGATACGGGGCCCATGGGAAACATAGTCCGAATTGATATTAGTACTCAGGAGAGGATTCCCTCTGGTGGCGCGGAGGAGGCGAAGCGGGAGCCATCTCCGTAACAACTATTCAAACCAAACAGCCACTGTTTCAAATTGTTTAAAGCTGCAGTCCATAACATTTGCCTCTCTATTACCATTTCTGTTTTGAAACCTAACATTACAAGTTACTTGCCGAGTTATTTTCTTAATGTGAATGACAAGTTTATGCCCATGCTGCAAGGGAGAAAAATATTTTTTTCAGAGCAATTTTTGAAGACGACAAATAATACAGCCAAAATTGTACTTGTAAGGATATGTGTACACAGCGAAAAGCCTTACTACTGTTATTAGTGTAGCATGAAGACCATGCCATTTTTTTATTCCTTATATAATTTTTTTTCTGGTTCAGTGATAAAGCTGAGTAAATTGACCAACGGGGAAGCAAACAATCAACAACGGAGTCCAAAGCAAAAACAGTAGGCAGGCAGCAAAGAATCAAACACGAGAAATAATCCAATTAGCAACGGGTAATCAATACGGGAAAATGCTCTGAAATGTTTGACATGGCAAAACAAGACATCGCAATGAGTAGAGTGCAGGCCTGGGCTTAAATAACCGGGCTAATTTGAAACGTACCATGGGACCATGGGAAATGTAGTCTGGAAGGAAACTAATATTCTGGTGAAGGCTCCCTCTGGCAGCAGGGAGGAGGCAGAGTGGCGGCCTCCTCCGTAACACTTGCAAACAAGCTAATAATGTTATCGCTAACATAGCAGACTCATGAAAAAATACATTGCTTATTATCATTTTATCACTGGAGCTTCTATTGTTTATACTGTTTATAATTCATAGCGTGGCTTTTAATGATTTTTAGGGGGGAGACAATATTGTAAACAATATAATGATATATAAGTATGTACGTAGCAATAAATGTGTTTTAGAAAGTTTAGAAACATTTTGAGTTCTCTCTCTTGCCTCACAGTGCTTTGGTCCAGTGTCTGCTTTCCCCCTTTACCTCACCTACACACAAGTCCGGTGTGAAAAAGTTCTTCAATAGTTGTGAAGCTCCAATGATAAAATGATAGGGGTGCTGAGCCCCCAACACCCCCTGCAATTTCTGCCTATGGCTGTAAATCAGATCTTCTTTTTCTGTTTACAGATGTGAAGTAATCATGCATACGGATGATGTCAACTGGTGTTTTTTGTGAAATTGAACCTGATGACTTAATTATAAATCATTATTATAATCTTACTGCGGTGAATAGGGGTAAGGAGGGACAGAACACTGATTTATGTATGTGCTTAACTGATTTTCGTTTATTTTTAAGCAAAAAAGTTATGAATTGCAGCTTTTGTGTAAATAAGAAATAGTAAAAAACAGTTTTGCTTTCCACATTGCTTCTGACATAATGCAAACAAGGAACAATGATATTTAATTTTCATATATCAACAACATATATAACGTATAACACATGTTAAATATGACATGTTATATATGTGTATATAACAACATTCTAATTAACAGTAAAAAAAACAAGAAAAAAGGGGGCATTTTTAAACATTTCTGATGCAAACAAACCAAATAGAATGAGTTTATTGTAATAATTTGCACTAATTTATCTCTCTGAGCTGTTAGAAAATTTAAAATGAGTCAAATTCATTTTAACTGACATCTGCAAACTTATAAAACTATAAGTGTGTAATTTCTGTGCTACAACACACTGGTGTGTTGTGTTGGGCAAACAAACAATGTTTTGAAAGCACCAAAGAGCCACAGTATTTACACTATGGCCTACAAAATACTTTCAGTCGTAGAAAAGAATGATATTGTGTAAAATAGTGGGCCTTATTCACTATTCATATTTAAGTTTACATGCTTTCTTCAGTGTATATTCACTTCACTTGCTTTCTGTTGAGACGATGACAAAAGCACCACAGCTTTAAAATGCATCAATATTTTTCCCAATATTGCTGGTAAGATTTGAAACATACCATTAGTCTTTGTCTTCTTCATGTGGGTTCTACAATGAAGTGTCAGCAGATGTGTTTCTCATCTTGTGCCTCCCTTCCACAAATTAGCCCTTAATTTAATGCACGTCGGCCGCTCTTATAAGGCGATTGTGTAAAAAACAGCTCATGACAGCTACTTTAGCCTCACCTCAGACCATTCAGCAATGGCGGCCCTTCGAGACAGTAAAATGGTTCAGATCAAAGGTGTTTACCCCTATGTAGGCGCCAGACTGTCTGACAGCGTTCTAAATTGATTCTTAATTGGGTTTGTATGGACTTTTAACCCCTTTGGCTAGCTACACAGAAGACTCAACTTCCACTGTACCAAATTTGACTTGATAAATGTGTTGTCACTGAACAGATGGCACAAAAATTTTGGTGTAATAAGCTATTCAAGCTGTTACATAAAATGTTACATTATAAAATGTTTTGATTTTAAAGATTCCCAAATTTTTTACTTCACACTCGGCAGGGTGGCTACATGGAAACTCAGTTATGAAGTCATTCAGATGTTAAAGAGTGTTATGCTTATGTTTGGGCATTATATTTAGAAGCACTATTTTGATGTATTTATTCAAAATGTATTTACCACACAATTGTATTGTATTACAACTTTTTGAGACCTCTTACAGTTGATTTACCTGATATTTAAACCAACCTGGAAATTGGTCTAAATATACATTTTGGTAAAACGCAGACTCACGTACAGGTCGATCCATCTGCAGATCTTTATTAGATGTAATCGTTGTCAAAACAGGCATAGGTCAAACAATGGCAAACAGCAATGAGGATGACACAAAATCATAAACGGGTACACAGGCAGTGCTCAGGGCAGGCAGCAAACAATCAAAAATGATACACAATCCAAGTAATACCAGGTGATCAGACAGGGAATAAACGCTCTGAAATGTTTGACTAGCAAAACAAGACATCGCAATGAGAATTAACAGGTCCGGGGTTTAAATAACCCGCTTAACAAGGGACAGGTGGCAAACAGGAAATAATCAGTCCAAGGCACGGGGGAAGATGGGAGTTGTAGTCCAAATTAGAGTTAGTACACTGGCGAAGGCTCCCTCTGGTGAAAAAAACACCCACTCTCCCAGTGCTGAAGTCTTTCTTGTTTTACATTTCCCTGTATGCACACTCATAATTACATATCTAGAAAGTACAGTTATGTAAAGCAGGCCTGAAATCAGGATCCATAAGATGGTTCATCAGTTTGACACAGTTAATATAATACAGCTGCTGTTTTAGGGTGATGTCATTTCTCATGTGTAGTGATTCTCAAACTTTGTCTTTAAGTGATTTATTGATTGATTGTAAATCCACTTGAAGGCTAAATCTGTTTTTGAGGAGACCCATCATGGAAGAATAATTTTGCTTTAGATAGATTCACTTGCTGTAGCAGCAAACACGTTTTTTGGCAATGTACTTTTTTGTGTTGGGTGGCCACCTAATGTCCAATGTAAAATCAGGCTCCAGGCAGTTGAGAACCACTAATCTATAAGAATATTTATGTGTGGTAATCATCCTTTACACACAATTTAGGAGTGAAAGAATCTTTTGTTTAAACTCTTGACCATTTTTCATACGCTAACACACACTAACATGTAGTAGGGACCATAGACATATGGTGAGGTTTGAACAGCGACAGGGATTGTCTGTGCCATATTAACCATCAACTTTAGCCTTCATATGGTCTCAATTTCAGAGATGCATATCAAATGGAGTAACTTATGGATGCTTCTTCTTATAAAGGCCTTTTCCAACAGACCACTTCACCGGGAAAGAGAGCCAAATGCAAGCCTCGAGAATAGCCACAAGCATAAGTAAAAGTGTCTATGGGGCTTGTCTGTGCAAAGCCCAACTTCACCTTGTTGCAGTACTGTTGGTGGTTGCCAGGGTATTCTGGATAGTTGCTAAGGCCCTCTGGCTGGTTGCTAGAGTGTTACTTGAAGTTTGTTTGCATGATATGTACTGTATATATACAGTCATGGCCAAAAATATCGGCACCCTTGCAATTCTGTCAGAAAATGCAACACTTCTCTTAGAAAATTGTTTAAATTGCAAATGTTTTGGTATTCACGTGCTTATTGTTTTTGTTTGCACTGAAACAACACAAAAAACAAAGAAGAAAAGTCAAACAGAACTCAAAAATTAACTGGACAAAATTATTGGCACCTTGTCAAAATTGTAAGAAATAATTGCTTTTCAAGTATGTGATGCTTCTGTAATTTGTATTCAGACACACCTGTGGCAAATAACAGATGTGGGCAATATATAAATCACACTTGCAACCAGTTAAAATGGAGAAAAGTGTCACACTGAGCATGGAGAAAAGAAAGAAGTGTAAAGAGTTGTCTGTGGATTTGTGGGAAAACATGGACAATCTCAAGTCTATCTCCAAAGATCTTAATGTTCCTGTGTCCACTGTGCACAATATCATCAAAAGGTTTACAGCTCATGGCACTATAGCTAATCTCCCTGGACATGGACAGACGAGCAAAATTAATGAAAAATTACTACGAAGGATTGTTCAAATGGTGGCTAAAGAACCACAATTAACATAATTCAAGCTGATCTGCAGACACAGGGTACAACAGTGTCAGCTCGCACTATCCGTCGCCATCTGAATGAAAAGGGACGCTATGGGAGGACATCACTGCTGAAAGAAAGGCATAAAAAAAGCAAGACTGGAGTTTGTCAAAACTTATGTGAGAAAACCACAATCCTTCTGGGAGAACGTACTGTGGACAGATGAGACAAAAGTAGAGCTTTTTGATAAGGTACATCAGGCACTATTTACAGAAAAAGAAATGAGGCCTTCAAAGAAAAGAACACAGTCCCTACAGTCAAACGTGGTGGAGGTTCAGAAGTCAATCACCATCTCAGTCTTACATTTAGTGACAATTTGAGGGAGAAAGACCTTGGCCCATGTGAGGCACTAGTAACACCTTCAGAACCAGTGACCAGTGATTTATATTTATGCATTTATCCAAATCGACTTAGCAGCAGAGTACCTTATAAGGTCTATAAGCAGTGCCCAAGGCTCCCAGTGCAACTGGAGAATCTTGAAATTGATCTGGCAAAGAAGGTGATGTGTGCTTGCGCAGTGGAGGAAATGCAAAGAGTGTATGAATACCGAAATGCAAAGGGTGTATGGAAATAAGAGGATTCAAGTAACATTGAGCAGTTATGTATCATCTCATTGCTCAGCATTGAAGGGTCTTCTTTAAGATTGTGGTCCAACATCTAGAAGAGTTCCTCCTAAGGAATGCACACATAGATACCTCAGGACAGAAAGGGGGAGTTCAAGGGGTGCCTAGATGCCTGGAGCATACAGGAATAGTGTAAGAATTAATACAATCTTGTATCTGGGTTTCCTTTTGCCTAAATTAGTTCAATCCATTGGCTGTGGATGTTGTGAGAGAAGAACACTCGAATACTGGATCCAGGGAGCAAAAGGAAGAGACAGACACAGTGTTGTATCCTACTCTAGCTTAAGCTTGTTTATTCTTTGTTAGCACCTGATATATATCAAGACAAAACAGGGTGGAATATTTGAGCCAGTGATGAGCAATTATTAACTAATTAAGACATAACAACCATTAATATGGCCGTTTGCTTAGTAGGCACTCATCTTACAAGACATACATATTAAGGCTTAGTTCTTCACATTATATTTTGGGTATGTGATGACCTCCACGTACCTTGAATTCTGGGAAATAGCAGCCGTATATACATGACAGTGGAGAATTACTGTAGATAAACAGACATACATAGTTTAACCCTCAAGGGGGCCGTAACTAATGAACTAGTGTTACAATAATGCAAGATGTGAGTGAGACACTTTTAATCTAACAAATAGTGACCCAGTTGTGAGGGAGGCAGGAGGCAGGAGAAAGCAGATCTTGCAGCTCTCTGGCTATCTACCAAATGCCTATGGTTCCATCTAACACAAGCTTGTTAAGACCGTAATGACGAGACATCATGTTCCAGAGATAATTAGCATCATAATTCTGGACTATTAAAGTGACTTTAGGTTGAAAGTCTCTTTAGAGTCATTAATATCTTAATGGCACCAGCTGGAGAAGGGCATAATTACTGCTAGTGCCACTCTTCACATTCACTGGTCAAGAACCTGGGCAAGATCTTTGACAGTTCCCTGAAGGACACAGCTGCAATGCAACAAACCAGGAGCGATTTGGCTGCCTGGTTCGCTAAAACTGATAAATCAGGGCTTGCAGGAAAGTTCAAAGCCTGGATATATCACTAGCAGTTCTGCCAAGTCTGCTCTGGCCTGTTCTAGTGTATCAGGTGCCAAAGACAACTGTGGAAGCCCTAGAGAAAAGTATCAGTCAGTTCCTGCAGAGGTGGTTGGGGTCCCTTGCTCAATAAGCAGCATTGCCCTGTATAGGAACGCCACAAAGCTGCAGCTCCCCATCAGTAGCCTAGTGGAGGGGTTCAAAGTCATCTGAGACAGGGAGGAGTACAGAGACGCCAACATTTAGTTGTCATGACTGCAGGAATCCTTGTGAAGGCCAGAAGGAAATGGAAGGTTCAGGTAACCGCTAACCATTTTATGACAAAGACCTTTATGATATTCTCCACAGCCCTTCCAACCTGCATAGCTGAAGAATGAAAAATACTCCAGAATGCCAACTGTGCCGGAAGAGGGGCACTTGTTGCTCCAGGGTGCAAGACAGTCAAAGTATAAGGAAGGTGGCTAAGGAAGCCACCTCAGCCCTCAGTCTGGGGAGTCTTCCCTGAGGAAATAGAACTGGAGGGACACGCATCACCTGTGCTTTCATATATAAACTTCTGTGCTAAGAGTGTGTCTGTAACAAAAACAGTTAAAGTGTTCTCCAATCAGAAACCATGGTTTAATAGCAAGGTGAGGTCTCTGCTCAAAACACGTGATTCAGTGTTTAAGTCTGGGAACCTACCAGCCTACAAGGAGGCATGTTCAGGCCTAAGAAGAGTCATCAGAGAGGCCAAACGCAGGTATAAACAGGGCATTGAGAAACACCAACAACAACTCCAGGGAAATGTGGCAAGGAATAAAGACCCTCACTGGCTACAAGAACAGTCACACAGACATAAACCCCATAGACAGCACTTGCCAGACACTCTGAACCATTTCATTTTGCTTTGACCAGCGGAACGGTGACGTCAGCAGCCATCCTTCACTGCCAGGAAAGGATGACCTGATACAGCTACATCAGCATCAGTTCAGATCCACTCTATGCAGGGTCAACGCGAGGAAAGCAGCTGGACCTAATGGAGTAATGACTGCTCCCCTATCCATTCCACCAACACCATTGTCAAATTTGCTGATGACACCACCATTGTGGGACTAATTACTAAGGAGGAGGTTCAGCATCTGACAAAATTGTGTTCCCTCAATAATCTGGACTTAAACATCTCCAAAACCAAGGAACTTATAATTGACTTCAGAAGATCAAGGCGCACTGAGCACTCTGCTCTCTGCATACAGGGTAAGGAGGTAACACCCCCATCAGGTGGGAACAGCACACAAAAGACTGTACTTCCTTAGGAAACTGAAACAGGCACACCTCCCTCTTCAATTTCTATTGGTCAGCAAAGTTCTGACCTACTGCATCATGGTGTGGTTCAGAAGCTGCACAGAAGAGAGTAAAAAAGACCTGCAGTGGGTGGTGAAGGTGACAGAGCGCATCATTGGCACAATACTACCTCCCCTCAAATACATTTACACTGGCCATCTCAGAAAGAAAGCCATTAGTATCATAATGGGCCCCACTCACCCTGGACATCACTTGTTTTCCCCTCTGCCCTCTGGGAAAAGATACAGAACAATCAAAACAAGGACTAACAGATTAAAGAACAGTTTCTTCCCACAGGCAGTCAAATGCATAAATCCTCCTTCTTCACTCCTGCTCCCCAGCACTATCAAACAATAAACTAATGTCTTAGGTCTACAAGTGCAATAATACACATGCACACGCCACCCTAAATATTTGCACTAATCAGTAAACGCCTCTCATATGTTTACACACACCACCCTGCCCCTTTCTACCTCTTTTCACACCACCTTTTTCTATTTGTATTTGTCTATTATGCCAAACCTGGTGATCTGCTAAACAGTCTTTCAAGACAATGACAATAAAAATCTATTCTATTCAAAGGCATTAGGGGCAGGGTGATACCACTGACACCATGATCAAGTCCTAATATTCCTGCACTTCTGGTTAGACGCTAACAGCATTTAATTAGCTCTGCACTTGTATTCAGCATAATGACAATAAAGTTGAATCTAATCTAATGTCTCTACATGTACAATCAGATCAGTGATCCTAGAAATTAAGAATCAGCATGCCCCCAATCAGTACATCACCTTCATCAGAGCTGGGGAGAAGGCACAGGGTTAGCCCAGCTCTATGGAACGGCTTCTTGCCACATCATAGGACTGGCAGCTCCAGGTCAACCTAGGAAAGCATCTTAAGCTCCCAGAAAACATTGCAGCCACTTTGCATAGCCAAGATATGGCATTAACATCAGATTCTACAAAGCAAGTCGTTTTGCTGAATTGAGGAAGTGTATGAGCACAAGAAAGGAATAAAGGATGGAATTAAAGGTGGAGAGCATGCTGCGAGTTGAAGTTGGGTTTCAGGGGTTTGCTGGCAAATCACTACAGCAAACCCTTAAAACCTTTGGTGTTAAAGAAGTGCAGTGCAGCAGGGACATCAAGAACATCTTAGAGGCTGCGGAAAGGCCCTTGCAGTGCCTGTGGATCTGAAGAGGGGATCCGTGGCCTAGGGCGTCAACAAGTTGGGATCTGGTCACCCCTGACTGGATCGCTCGGGCAAGGCAGTATGATGATTAAAAATCTGAAACCAGGTATGTTACAATGAAATACACATATATAAGTTTGGAAACACTTATTATTATTATTATTATTAAATATAAGTGTTAATATAAGTAAAAATAACACTTATTTAAAAATAACAGTAAACTTATCAAATCTATGAAGTAACACAAATAAAACTTTGGGATGTTATGACTAAAGAAAATAAATTAAACTAGGTTATATTCTAACATTTTCAATGCAGTCATTGTTTCTTGAAGAATTAACACAGTTTCTTGAAGAATTTTGAATAAGTTCCCCTGTCAAATGTTTTATCTTTATTATTTGGTCCCAATCAATTATTTCAAAAAATTTTTTTTATAAAATTGTAATTTATTTTAAATAACAGGAATTGATATGTTGGCACAATTATATTTTTGTCTACAATAATAGCTTTTAACATTTGGCTTCAGATGAAAAGATTTAGAATAAGAAATTTCAGTCAAGTGTTTCCAAACTGACTGTAGCAGATTGTAACACACTGATCTAGTACACAGCTTTGAGAATTCAATTGCAGACTTTATTAAACACAGGCAAAGAGGGAGATCACTCAGAATTGCAGTATTACAACTAATAGGACTTCATACTGAATAAATAAATAAGTAGACCTGGTATAAATAGACAGAGCCAATAAGCTACAGGGTAACATGGTTATGATAAAACCACACAATGGGTTCTGGGAAATACTAAATAACAGAAGAGGTGGAAGGAGGGCCCTCTGGTGGAGCACAAGAGCACTGGCAGCATGCTAGTGTAACAGTGACATACAGATAAATATCTTGACTTGTATTCAGCTCAGAAGGCAGCACATAACCACCAAGCAGCAGTTTCTGCCATAAAGCAGCCAGTAGTCTACTCTCACTGCTGTTCCCCTCCCATTAAAGCAGGGTGGGATGTGAGCTCACATGTCCTAGGAAGCCATCAAGTTCAAGTACAAGTGGAGTTTATTGTCATTTCAACCATATACAAGTACATAGTGAAACAAAACAATGTTTCTCCAGGACCAAGGTGCTACATTAAACAAACACTGAACATTATAGAACTACAAGGACTACATAATTTATACATAAAGTGCATAAGTGCAAACGTGCAGACAGCACAAGACAGTACAATAACTATTGGGACAGACAATGGGCATAGTAAGTCCCAGTGCAGCACCGACCAGTACACAGTTCTGTTAAAAAAGTAAACCTGGTGACAGTAACATAGTTGTTAACATAAGTGCAAACAGTCAACATAAGTGTAAACATAATTAGTAGCAGCAAGATGTGCCAAAATTAGTGCAAAAAAAGGACTTTAGAAGGTGGAGAATGCTCAGTTGTGTGTATATATAAGTTTGTGTGTGTGTTCCTTCAATCCAGTTTCTGAGTATTGAGGAGTCTGATGGCATGGGGGAAGAAACTATTGCAAAGTCTGGTTGTGAGGGCCCAAATGCTACGGTAGAATGTATAACTTGAATGCACTGTAAGTTACTTGCCAAATGCGTAATTGTAAATAAAATGACTTCTTTTGGAGTAACCAAGAGTAGGTTGATTTGGTCAAATTGAATTGACCATACCACATAAACACAGAAAACCAATAAATTAATTTTAATTTATTGGTGTTTGCTATAATAAGCATTAGTAAACAATCCTTGATGCTATTAAACTGTAGCACATAGCTTGTCCTACAACATTGTCAAAAGAGTGACATTAAATCGTGCAGCTTGGAAGTCACTCATCTGTTAGAGCATGCTGCTTGCAATGGTAGAGCATGCTGCTAGATTATGGGTTTGTTCCCAGGCAACAAAAACCTGATTAAAAATTGCATACCTTAAATGTACTGTGAGTGCAAATACTTTAGCTGTTCTCTCAAGACTGGACTACTGCAATGCTCTCTTCGCAGGGCTTCCGGCTTGTACTATCAAGCCCCTTGCAGTTGATTCTGAATGCAGCAGCTAGAGTGGTCTTTAATGAGCCTAAAAGAGCACGCGTCACTCCGCTGTTCATCCAGTTGCACTGGCTGCCTGTAGCTGCTCGCATCAGATTCAAGGCTCTGATGTTCGCATTCAAGGTGACTACTGGATCTGCACCTCCCTACCTGCTCTCACTTCTTCGCACTTATGTGCCCACCAGAAACTTGTGTTCAGCTAATGAACGTCGCCTTGTGTTTCCATCCCAAAGAGGAAATAAATCACTTACCCGGTCTCTTACTTTCACTTTGCCCGGTTGGTGGAATGAACTCCATAACTCCATCAGTATGGCTGAGTCATTAGCTGTTTTCAAGAAACGACTAAAAACTCAACTATTTCGTCTTCACTTTCTTGACTAATTAACTAACACACCGCCACTTCTACTTATTTTAAAAACAAAACAAAAACAAAAGTGGCCTTTGTTGCCTTCCTGTACTGTGTTGAAATACCTGAGACCTGTCTATAGCACTTATTCATTGTTGCCTCTTATTGTTGATATGCTTCCTTGTCCTCATTTGTAAATCGCTTTGGATAAAAGCGTCAGCTAAATCACTAAATGTAAATGTAGCACACACATTCAGTAAGCCTAGGCAGAGTCAGCATGCACTACGTTTTCTAGAAGGTAAGAATTTACAAAAATTTAATTTAAAAGCATCAAGTAATACAGAACATGATCTAACATTGCACCCAGTGGCCCATTAGAACGGCTCAGCTGAGTGAAATGATTTACTTACATAATTACATTAAACTTGTAATTTTTTTGCCAAAAAAAAAAATTACAAGTTGCCAAAAAGATGTTTACTTTCTGTTGAATGTGATCATGGCCAACAACAATGAGTTTGTACAGCTTTAGAAGAAACATGCTATTATGTGAAGATTATACTTGCCAAACTGTGTCTTATCAGAAACCTGAGCCTGTTATGAACCAGGGTTCCAGTATGTAAACAGCAGTGTGTTCAGTTCCGTGACAGAGGAGCCCTTTTTGTTAACAGATAGGAAACAGGCATCAGTGACAAGCAACATAAATGTTATGAATCTGATAAAAAATAAATAGACCACGAAATGTAACTGGCAAGACTTAACTGGCTGGCTCTTAACTGTAAGACTGACTCTTAACTGTAACTGTGTCTTTATTCTTTTTACTCGATATCAAACTTTGTGATCTGGCGTATGACATAAACCAACAGACAATTAGTTAATAGAACAATGAAGCTCCCATAGATAGATTACATTTTCTGAAAGTTACTTGTATAGGAAAAACATTGTTTGTTACATAATGGAATGTCATTATGGGTACTACAGGACAAGTCTGGTTTAGGAGAAACATAACAGCTCTTCTTTTGAAATCCTTTGTCATCACCTCTGTTCACAATATGTTCACTCATTCTATTCGCTTAAGATCATAAAATAAGAACATTTTTAAAAGGAAGGCCATAGACATAAGACAATCGTCAGTATTATTCTTCTAACATTAATTACCTGTTTCCCAAAGTTATTGTCAATTTTGATTTAAATTCAACATGTAACT
Organism: Botia almorhae; assembly: GCA_036877575.1. Classification (NCBI taxonomy): domain Eukaryota; kingdom Metazoa; phylum Chordata; class Actinopteri; order Cypriniformes; family Botiidae; genus Botia; species Botia almorhae. The sequence continues at coordinate 916 of JAZGTJ010007938.1, read as the reverse complement.
GTGTTCACAACATGCAATGTAACACATTCTGCAAGTGAAACAGGATATTCAACAAAAAATTGTCCTTTTAAACAAGACTTTATTGGACTCTGAATAAATGGCTTATGATTAGAGGTGAAGGGTTACAAAGAGACATTTGTGATGTCAGCCAAAGAGGACAAATTTCGGAGGTGGAGCAGTTTATAACATTTGCATTAAACATTACAAAAACAAGTTTGCTTCTGTAGAATGCTCTGCACTGATGAATCAGGACCAGTTTCGAACAGAACTGCATGGCAGACACATGCAGAATGAATGTTGTCCCCTTTTCTGCCTTTAATAATGGCTAAATCAATCTCACACAGGTTTCTACCAGGGCTTAAAAACGGAAAAAAAATCCATTCGGTTCACTCCGAGCAGAATCGATATTATAACGTTTCTGTTCTTGCGTTCCTCATTAAACAATACGTTCTGAAAACGGTTTTCTAGAAAAAATACCGGTTAATAAACGTTATTTTATTACACGGCGCGAAAGATAGATAGATAGTGTTAATAACATGTTTGGCATTATGTTTACAAATGATTAAACCAAATTCCGTGTTCGTGTCATTTAAACTTCTTGTCTTTAAAACCGAAAGTAAACGAGTTCACCTGGAAACTCGTTACAAATGCGCTAATAATTTTTTAAAAACAATTTTCTTGTTTGACAATACTATAGCGAAATAAGCCCCTTCAAGACCATCCGCTTAACATCCTGACCACACGGCTTAATCTGCGATAAAAACCTGTTTACTTATTCCTTACCTAATATGCATAATAGCCTATTATAGGCTATTCCCAGCAAGCAATTTTTGGTCTAAAAGACGTCTATTAGCCGTGAAAACACAGCCCAGACGTCTAGGCTAAAACAAGTTTGTATTTGGGCTGTCAGTGAAAA
>JAZGTJ010007937.1:8975-21565 GCA_036877575.1 Botia almorhae | reverse complement strand
ACACACACACACACACACACACACACACTAGAAGCTCTATGTGCATCTCTTCTATTGGCCTGAAGCTCCATTTAAATGTCAGGCACTTTCAGCTGAAACTGTTTCTTTTATATAGCAGGAGCAGAGCTGTGCAAATGTTAATAGTGTGTGTGTGTGTGCGTGTGTGCGTGCGTGCGTGTGTGTGTGCGTGTTCTACCCAGTAACAGAACAAACCTCAATGAGCAGCAATACACAAAACACTTAAAACACTCTTAAGAATAAACTATTGACAACATTTCAATGGCCATTTCACAATATAAACACAATCCTTTTACCAAATCCATTAAGCTTCTTAACAGAAAGCAACTTTATTGCTTAGAGGTTTAGCGTTCATTGCTCAGGAGTCTTAATTTGAGCCCTTAGTTACACCGTGTGCGGGTCCAACATGATGAGGCGACAAGCAATAAACCTTCACTTCACAAGCTGATTCTTTTGTCCTAACTCAGGTTATGCCTCACTGAAAGATCAACAGTGTCTCTCAGATGTTTCTGCTAAAAATCTCCCGAAACTAGTCAATTGTCAACATACCGAAAAGGTATAAAAATGAATGCGGCACAATTCAGATCATCTGGTGTTGAAAGAATGTCGTGAGAAATGTTTGAGTTTATACTGAGATCTTTGACCTTAAATCTCAGAATTCTGTAGCTGAGCTCTGTTCTGAAACAGAGACACGAGTCTTTTCTCGGGAGAAATAGTAACGTCTTAAAGACACTCTTTAGCCTAGCATTCACACAATGCATCTCATAACCTTGTATTTCAATTACATCAGAAAAAAAACATGATCTTGCGCTATAATGTTGCGAACAGAAGCTACCCTAATTATTCTTTATTTGCCCCCAGTTTCAGAATCTCAGGACGCCTATCCTGGATCTTCTGTATGGGTCGAGCAACTTGGCCCAATGACCCAACACTAATCATGGCTTCTGTTTAAATGCAAACACATTATAAGCCAATTGCATAATCTGTACGTGAAATTCTAAGGTCATTTCTAACAAAACACCTGTCTGACAATGTTAACTTTCGTTTTCTGTAAAGTAGCTTTGAAATGACATGTATTGTTATAAGAGCTATGAAAACACAACAATGGTGACGTTTGTAACAGGAGTTTCAAACTAAATTGAATGTCTAAATTGAATGTTCACTCAACAAAATCAGATCTGTTTATGAGACACTGTGTAAGAGATATTAAACAGTTCTTTTCTGTCATATATGATGGTTTGTTTAAAAACAACTACAGCGTTTTAAGAAATGTTCAATGTAACAGTTGCTTTATAAATAGCAGCTGTGTTTTGCTGTAAAAACAAGCTAAGCATGTCAAATATACAAAGATACTGTGCGAAGAGCTTGAGTTGTTTGGAAAATTACTTTAAAAAAGCGATTAAGAAAAATTAAGAAGCAATTAAAAGAATTAATTGCTTCTTAATTTTTAAAAGCATTAAAAAGAATTAAAAGCAGTAAGTATTATGTAAGACATCCCAAATATTGTATTGTGTGTGTAGCCATATGTTCTTGAACAGTCAGATTGCGACTGCTGCAGTAACCTGCACAAGCCAGAAGTCCCCGAACAGCCCTGAAATTTTGCAATTTGTTCGCTGTCATTCAAAATGACACAAACGAACACACACACACACAACAGAAAATCTACAGTGGTGCAAACCCCACCTTATTAGAGCCTGTTTCACACACACACACACACACACAGTAGTCCTTCACCTCAGTAACTGTCCTCTGTGCTCTGCTCATTTTTTCCTGAATCAAAGTACACATCCACACGGCTGATGTCTGTCCACAGCTTCACACTGTTTCATTCAAAGGCAGCACATCAGTGACCCTCCAAACATCATCCGTCCATCATCACAGCATTTCTTCATTCATAAATAAAATCAAGCTGTCAGTGTATGTTGCTCAAATTGTTTCATTTTATGGAGGTGCAAAATTACACACTTCAAAATTGGGGTCCCCGCTCGGACTTGTTTCCTAAGACACATTCTTGCAATAAAAAACAGAGAGTAAATAGTCAAGATAAACTCAAATATGGCCATAATTTGACCACTTAAAAATATAAACTATTATTTACTCATAGCACAGTGTGATATAATCATTTGGTTGAAAATACAGCAGAACTTTCCTTAAACCATGTTTAAATTGTAAGGGCAAAAAAACATCACAAAAAAACGTCAATAATTAAAGCTGCAATCCGTAACTTTCACCTCTCTGATGCCATCTCTGTTTAAAACATAAATTGCAGGTGATTTTCTTTGCGTATGTTGAAGTCAAATCAAGCCAAATTTCCCAGGAAATCGGACCCAACGGCTTAAATTCTAAATCATTATTATAAACTTACCTTTGGGAATCAGAGTAAGGTATGGAGACCATTTTGTGCATGTCATATACGTGCTCACTAACTGAGTTTTGTTCCTTTATAACCCAAAAAAGTAACGGATTGCCGCTTTTAAACGAGAGGCGCATACAAATGAAAGCATAAAAATACTGCAAATGATTACAGAAGCAGCTGAAGTTAAATCTTAAAGCTGTCACTTTCCCCAAACATGAAACGACTGAATTATTCCATTACATCTTATCAGTAATACAGTTAATGTCATAAATTACATGCCTAAAATTCAGTACGATTTGAAGGGACACGCAGCTCCAGAATGTTTTATTCTATCAGATGGGCAAACGCGCGCAGAGGCTCAGCACTTTTCTCAGAGAGATAGTCAGGGAAACTTCATCAAACACACTCTTAGAAAGAGAAAAATCAAACGGAAGCCAGCGTGAGCATATTTAAGATAAGGGAACCTGTGATTTGCTACCGCGCTCTGAATTAGCAGAACAGTCCGACGCTCCGGAGCGAAACTGACAAAGACACTGACTGAGAAAGTTTAACTCGCTAACACAGCAGTCTGGGGACAATTTCGTCTGCTGTTCTAGGAATGTTAGACATTGTATTAACGTTGTTGCTTGGTTATGATAATGTTTAGGAGTGTTTTTAATTTGGTAACATTTCATTCAAACGTTCCACAAACGAATTACTGCAAGAATGTTTTTGATAACGTTGGCGGAACATTTAGAGAACGTTAGCCAATGTTCTGAGAGCGTTCCCTGTCAGCGGGGGTGTCCTCATCAGGTGCAATAGAATATTCCACGCAGTGTGACAACAGATGACACACAATGTTTAGTAGATCAATGCATGTTTCCACCCCTAACTATAGTGAAATGTATCCTGTTACCTGCAATTTAAACAGATAACAAATCATAAATGAACATGACAATGAAAATACACTTAAATGGCACAAGATATTAACGTTCTGACAGAGATAAAAAAGATATTATTTATCTTCTGGGCTACATCGTATGTATACAGTAAATTAAAGATAGACACTATGTATAAAGAATAAGTGTGAATATACATATAACGGTTTAGCTATTGTAAATACCCGTATTAAACAGATGGATCTCTAGAGATGTACATTATATGAGATGTACAAGTGCTGTTTGGTGTTGATCATAAAGTCTGTTTTAAGTAAGTCGGTCCTCTTCAATCTAACTGCTGTTTGCGTTGCTGCAGTCCTCATTCGCATGTCTTGACAAAGATGTTGCGTTATGAGTGAGCGGCGTTTTAAAACCACATCAGTGGCATGAGTTTCACCCGCGTCTGACGGGTTTCTGCTAGTGCAGTGTGCTTACTGGTCCTAAATGTGAGCGATCGGTTTGTCGCAGCTCGCATAAATAGCATGACGCCATTAACGTGTCAAATTAGCGCTCGGCAGCGACCTTGGCAACCTTTATCAGCTGCACACAGCAAACCAGAGACAGTGACTACAGTCACTTCAGCCCATCATAATTATCCATTCAGTATCTTATTATACCCTATAAACTGGACAGGAGAGAGAGAGAGGGGGAGAGGGGGGGGAGAGAGAGAGAGAGAGAGAGAGAGGGAGAGAGAGAGAGAGGGAGATTATGCGGCTGATGCAAACAGGCATCCACAACACCAAGACAATCAGTCTCATTTTTCCATGGCAACAAAACGTTCAGTCTGATGGCACTTTACTTTGATCTGAGAGATTAATAAAGACTCTTTCAGCCGGTGTGTGTGTGTGTGTATTGTGCTGAGTAAGTGTGATATATCACAGCACTAAAATGAGGCATAAAAGCCTCAGAAATGATGAGGATACTCTGTGCAAGCCGAGTGGAGGTGATGGATGGATTGAAATATGAAGACTTTTTGTAACGGTGTAATAAATCACAAGTGTTGTGTGTAACAATATGAATATTTATGGATTGTTGTCCAGGATCACGTGAATATTTATGATTTTGCGTGATTATGGTCTCTAATGAAGTTAAAGCTTTGTTTTGTTTTACAAGCTTCTTAAACTTGGCAGCAGCATCTGAGAGATTTCATGCACTTGCGCTTCTGCACCACAGACCGCAGTACACTCTGCTGTGCGTGCGTGCGTGTGTGTGTGAGAGAGAGAGAGAGGTTGAGTGAGGGCGAGAATAAGGACCGAAAATTTACTTCGTTTTTTTCCTATAATGAATGCAGTTTTTACTGTACAAACAGCAGAAATACTCCCACACGCACCAGAAAGTGTGTGAGACCAAGAGAGCCTCATTATGTAAGATCAAAGAAGTCTTAAATTAAGAGTGTTCGTGTGTTAACGTGGATCACCTACACACCTCTGCACACAGACTGAAAACACATAATATCTTGGTGTTTGCTTGAAAGCGCCGCCGTGAACCGAAAAACAGGACAGCAATTAAATTTCTAACATAAATCACCATTCACCCACACAACAAAAACACACACACAAATCCATCAAAACTATAACAGCTCAGCTCCAGCACTACAACCGCAACATACACAGCTCCATCATGACTAAACACTATCTAGTGTGGGTGTAGGCAATTTCAGAGACGCTGGCAATAACAAGCTAACCAAACACTCTTCGAAACACTCTGAAAAGCCACGCCTTCTCCAACACACAAATGCAGAGAGTTTGACAGGCAAGTAGGGCACCCAATCATTGAATTCAGACCGAATGTAATGATTGGACCAAAATTGTATGGCCCTGCAGCTTCCATCTACTGCAGAATATATATGTATATATATTCTGTAGAATAACAAAAAAATATTTCTGGAATTATTATCAAAATGAATAATAAAATGAGTTATATTACATGCTGTCAACAGTGCTGTGGAGTGCGTTGAAAATATTAGCAGAATGTTATATTTATCTTTCTGATGTCAGATAACAGTACAGGGAAAACCTGTTTATCATAAACTAACATATACAGCTCGCTGAAATCCTTGACATCACACTGGATGGTTTTATTAAACGTGTCTACAAAAGACCGCTGTGAGTAACAGAGGGAAGATAACAGACAGGCTTTGAAACGGATAACTATGTAGTTGTTGTCCATTCAGATCCACAGAGAGCAGCTCAAGTTTCACAGGTTGCAATCCAAGAGCGACTGTGCCAAACACGTCTGTGATATTCCTCACGGACTGGCTATCCAAAACAGACCTCAAGACTCCCAGAGGAGTGGTTTCCACAAACATCGACTGTTCCCATGAGACTCTTCAACTGCCATGAGCAAAACTACATAACACAAGCAGCTAGTCCACACCTCACTCTTAACTAGAGCGCAGCAATAAAGCTGTATGGAAAATCTTGTTTGGAAAGGCGTCAAAAGGTATTTTTACAAAGCATCAACCCAACAGTCACTACTAAAGTCACCGTTTTTAGTTAAAAAAGTCAAAACCAGAATTTTAAGTGAATTAATTGAAAGACACAATTTAACTCACAGAAATGAATTAACTTACCAGTTTAAAGTAACTTAAGTTTAAATCATGCAGGTTATTAAAACATCTCCCTCAATGCCCTCGTCCCTGCGAGTCAAAGAAAGACTGTGAAAAACCATCTTTATTGCCAAATGAAAGCTTGTTAAAATCAATACAACGATTTTAGATGATTTTTTTTGCTTAATTTTCCATCCACAGCAAAAATCACCCCCTCAGTTTCTCAAGACAGTGTCGTAGGAAAACAAAAGCGCCCACTTAGTGTACCATTAAAGATGCTACAGCTGAGGACGTGCGTACAGGTCTGCATGTACTGCCTGAGGAAGAAGCCGAGATAATGACCAAATTCAATCTTACAAGGTTAGAAACACAACACAGAGACAGAGAGAGAGAGAGAGAGCAGAGAGATCTCATAAAAGCAGACAGCAGGAGAAACCAAGAAAAACCCTGAGACCTTGTGCGGTGAGGAAAAACTGAAGGATTTCTTAGAAAGCTTTGGACAGACAGCACACGGGTCAGACGCACAGCAGTGGAATGACAACATTAAAGAAAGAGCGAGTGAGAGACAGAGAGAGAGGGGGTGAGAGAGTACGGCAGGATAAAGTGATATAAAAAAAAGGTTGCAGTAGTTGTTAATTGTTCATATACATGATGTGTGAGCACGCAGCAGGCGGTCAGCAGGTATAACACAAACACGACCTAGAACATCCACAGCAGGGCGTGTTCCAAAACCAAGTAAGCTGCCTTCCTAGGCAGCACTTCTGTGAATGGAAGGTGGATTAGAATGCTTGATTTGGACTATGGTTTTGAACGCCTCGAAGTCTATTACCTTAAACCGAATTAAAAGAAAGTTCATTGCTTAGTATGAATGTTCCAATTCATACTAGTAATTCCTACTTCATAAGTAATTCATACTAATTTATTAATGGTTAAATGGGGTTTTTTTACATCCCCTGCGAGAAAAATACAGATACATACTGATTTATGATCGCACACAGCCCTAGTTCATATGCTGTGTTACTTCTGTTATCAATTAAGTCTCTCTTTCTGTCTTCTTTGATGTCATTTCTCTAGAAGTGGAGAAAAACAAACAACGTCCCATTTTTAACAATGCCAACAGTGTCTTATTAGTCTCTCTGGCAGCTTTTGGCAGAGGAAAACTATTTCCACATAAAACTGCATGCGCTGCTTCAGAACCCTGAATGTCAGTCTGTAATCAGTCTGTATGCAGCTGACCCAACGTTCCTCTGTGTCATCAGCCATCCAAAAATCACAGCGTTCTTCAGCCTAGTAGAAGTCGTGCACAATCCCCAGCACACACACACACACACACACACACATTGAAAAGACTGAGTGCACAGAGCTTCTGATCTTCGGCTGTCCCTGCCGGACGCTAAAGCTACACAGATGTCCAGGCTTATATCAGAGAAAGACTCTGATGTAATGCTCTCACAGCAGCTTCCCCAATCCTAAAGAACTTCAGACTCGTGTTACAAGACTTTTTGGTCTACACACTGCAACTTGGACTGGAAGAGGTTGTGTGACCGACCATGGTTTGTTCTTTCATGTGACCTGTGCAGGGGATGGAGATCTGAGATCCAATACAAAAAATATTAGTCCTAATAAAGCAGAACATACGTGCGTCCCTGAAGAAAACTACCTTTATTGACAGAAGTCACACCCAAAAATTGTTGAGTTTGGCTGATTTATAAAAGAACACGAGTCAGACAAAATGCTTGTTAAGTGTTTGGAGGAAGGAGGGAACGCAAGCATGAAAGCAGTGGGAGAATTTCAGCAAAAAATAAACCTATGAAGACTCAATAAAACGTCTTTGAGATTTAGTATTGTTACCTGTCTAGGTCGCTATGGTTACAGACATTACTTGGTTACTGTAAAGAAAGAGATGGACAAAGAAAGTGGCGGAGAGTCCCAGAAATACTTCGAAAAGAGAGAAGCTTTACTTTATTCATCTGAAGTATCTGTGAGGTTTATCATAAAGAGAGAGAGAGAGAGAGAGACAAGTGGAGGGACCTTCATTTCAATGCAATCTATATTTATGAGTGCATACAAATTATGGCAAATGAATGAATAATTTCAGGATTGGATGCAATCGTGCCCACACACACACACACACAGTTCCCATGCGAGCACATTTATAAATTCACACATGCATACAGTACATGTGTGTGCATGTTACTATTTGTCATAAAACTGACATCTGTTCTGTGTAACACGTGAAACTTACAAATGAGCTGAAAATCCTGAGGCACAAAGATGCTCCAGTCGTCTCCAGATCTGAGACATACAAGTGTGCACATTCTGCAAACAGGGTTTTTTACCATTACTGGAAACATTAGGGAAACGTTCTTACAACCTAAAATTGTTAGCTGTGTTATTATCAGACTGTTACCTGACCTACAGACACTGTAAAGTGCTGCAACAACGGGCAGATGCTGAACACATCTGAGCTCCAGTGTGTCAGACGCTTGACTGAGAGGTCCATCATCCAGTGCATTGAGAGCTCTATGCTTCATCATCACAGTCTTCTTCATGTTATACATTTGTATACAGGATTTCAAGACTTCGTATTACCAACTGACATTTTGCTACTGTCACTAAATGTTCTGCCCTGCATTATTCTGTGTGTGTGTGTGTGTGTGTGTGTGTGTGTGTGTGTGTGTGTGTGTGTGCGTGTGCATTATCTTAGCTAAGTGGATTTCTGCCATTTTTACTCTTGATACTTCCCTTCTACAAATGAAAAAGTGCTGCCATATTTGCACGCAGCAGGAGATAAACTGTCTCTTGCGCAGATACACACACACACACAAACATACACACACACACACACATACACACACACACACACAGCGAGAAGTACTAAAGCAGCATAATAAACTCCCCACTGGATGAGGAGCTTGACTGATCATCCATCACTCCTTCTTATTTTTCTGCAGCCTCATTCTCCATTTTTCTCCAGCTTACTCCTCTAATTCCCCTTCCTGCTCTCCTTTTCTCCGAACTGTTTGATGGCATCCGGCTGACAACTCGTTTCACGCTCCACTAATTACTGATGACATGCAATTCAACCATATACAGTATGAAGCCGCGGAGTCAGAGATCTGGAGAGGAGATCAGAATCAGCGTTTTCCAGAGCAAAGGAGAGAGACGGGGAGATAAGTCAACGGCAGACAGGCGAGAAATCTATTCCTGTCTCTCTGAGCAGAGTCTCCCCATGTCTCACCTCCTCATTAAATACTCCTGCTCATGAATTCATCTCACACAGGGGGAATTTCTGTCTGTGAATGAGGAAGTTAAACTCTGGGTGACTCTCCGTTTGACCAGATCAACGTCACGGGTTGGAAATCTAATGAAATATTGTTAATAATTGGAGACTTACTAAAAGGTTGAACTGAATTGTTAGAAAAGTCGAAGAATTGAAGAACTGAAATGTAATTAATTGAAAATTATTTAGCAATTATTGTGTTGTGGCTGCATTACAACCTTAGTGTGCGATTTTTCTAATAATTCAGTAGTTTGTTGTCAATTATTCCTTACATATGCGTGTCATTTTTAAACTTTTGATCAGACATTATAAAAAAAAAAACATGTTAATAAACATATATATTTGAATGCATCAACTGATTAAGCATTAGCTACATTGAAATACAGTAAATGCAGCTAACAGGAAACATTCAATAAACATTCTCAAAGTTATCAAAAATGTCATTGCAGTAACGTTAGTAGAACTTTTTTAAGAGTATATATCATATATATAAAAAACGTCATTTTAATTAGTTAGTAGAATGTTTTAAAAATGTTATAGAATTTTAAATAACATTTTCATAATAAGTTTAAATAACATTCTCATAATCAAGTAATAACGTTAATACAATGTCTAAAAAAATGGATGTGATGAACATTCCTAGAACTTTCAAAATAACGTCTTTAAAGATTTTGTTACTTAATGGAAATGTTAGGGAAACGTTTTTACAACCTAAAATTGTTACCTGGGAAGTCACGTTCTAGCAACGCTCTCACAATATTTAGCTTTCTAACTGCGTATCTCTGTTCGAGCGATAGCTTGAAAAGTATCTTGCTGAGTAAGTTAGCCGTCAATGTACTACCAGAATAGCAACACATCTGGATTAATGGCACAGACATTTGAAGGCAACTTCCTCCATAATTGCCTTCCAATGAAAATGTGCAGATTCTGTTGGGGCCTAAAGATAATACAGAACAAACACAAATAATACAGCCTGTGTTAAAAACAACTACACACAGTTCAGGGTGAGGTATATTTTCTAGAAGTGCATTATATATGTACACACACACACACACACACACACACATCCAAATGTTCTGCTTCAAGGAATTTCAGAATTCAAACAAAGAGATGAATAGAGAGACAGACAGAAAGAGAGGAAGACAGGCAGAAAGGAGACAGAAAAACAGGCGAATCTTTGAAGACAAACAAACAATAAACCAGACTGACGGAAAACAACTTCTGCCTCTCGCACATCTGACAAAACTGTCACCCACAGAGAGAGAGAGAGAGAGACAGAGAGGCACAGACAGATAGAAAAGGGAGAGAGCGATAGAGACAGATAGAAGAGAGAGAGAGTAAGAGAGAGAGAGAGACAGAGAGGCACAGAAAGATAGAAGAGAGAGAGAGCGATAGAGACAGATAGAAGAGAGAGAGACAGAGAAGCACCGACAGATAGAAGAGAGAGAGAGTGATAGAGACAGATAGAAGAGAGAGTGAGAGAGAGAAAAAGAGAGAGACAGAGAGGCACAGAGACATAGAGGAGAGACAGACATGCTTTTTCAGTGCCTTGGTGAGGCAGGAAAAATCTTGCAAGAGCTTCGTCATCCAATGAAACACACACACACACACACACACACACACCTTCTGTACTGATGCAGAAATGGACAGGCACATTTGCACTGTTTACTTTGATATGCAAACAGCTTGTTTCACATAGAACAGATCAACACACTCATGAATCTGTCTTTATAACTGCCTGTCTGTCTATCTGTGACCCACACTCAAAACACTCCATTACACTACTAACAGAGTGTGAGAGAAAGGTTCATACACACACACACACACACACACACACACTATCCATCCCAGTGCTTCTCTACACGAGACAATCTCAGACTCACCTAACCCTGGTGTTTATTACTAAAAGTGCAGAGCATCGTGGAAACACAGTAACCTGGAAACACACACACACACACACAGATGTCACAGGCCGCTGTGTTTCTCAGTAGGATTTCAGCTCACTTTTCAAGCCAATTGATTGATCGATTGGGTGTCTGAAGCCACAAACACACACACACACATTTACTTATCTGTCTAAATGGGGAAATTCCAGACACTTCTATTGTTTTGATGCACAGCTAGTTGATGCACAGCTAGTAGTAAACAATAAACCTAAAACATTTTGCTTTTATAAATTAAATAATTACCATATATAATTATAATTACTATATATTAATAAAGTTTTTTACCGATACCACGAGAGTTGTAGTGGCTGGTTGTGATTGGTCCACTTTGCAAGGCAGATTCTCATTGTATTTGGCAATGCAGTTATAATGTCACGATGCAACACCATGACTAAGTCGGAGCAGCATTTTTTGGGCGTCTGTGAGACACTGTCCCACAGAGAAAGAGAGAGAGAGAGAGAGAGAGAGAGAGAGAGAGAGAGAGGGTGAGAAACTGCTGCAAGTGTTGTTCCAAAATCTCTCAGTTTGGCATCTCGGAATAGACTCTGCTTTCACTCTTTTATTTCATCCCTCTATACTTCTCACTACACACACACATAAAACATGCTCATAAAACATGCTCAGCACAAAGCCATCGTAGTCCCAGCTGTAAGCACTCAATGTAATACTGTCTGTCAGTACTAACACACACACACACACAGTCCTGCGGGTAACACACCTGCTTCTCTTAAACTCATGTTCCCTCAGCAATTCTGTTCGGCTTTTCTGCCCAATCTAATGAATTAACAAATCAATAGACACAACACACACACACACACACACACATAAACACACACAACAAAAATAGGTTGAACCAAATTCAAAGCAGCACAGCAAAATCTGCGAATCTCACATAAAATTTCCAGGTCATTTTTCAACTCACAAATCAAATGATAAACTATAAGACTATAAGAAATGATATTTGACATAATGAAGCCTGTTTTAGGACCCCTTTTGTTTTGTCATTTTTTTACTATGATACAAATTCATCACCATACAGACAGTTTTAAGCTTATAACTGTCATAATTCTCAGTGGTGATTCTCATGATACTCTTAACAGTGAAATCACTCAACTGTATTACAGTAAACAATGATGGATACAATTTAATTATTCATTTAATTTAATGAGGTTCACTTTAATACAGGACAACATTTACAACCCCAATGTTTTAATACGTTATCAAAAATAATAGATTTGTCAGGTTTTGCTGACTTTTGGGTACAAATTTGTCCCCATCATAGTGTAAAGTAACTCAACACACACACACAAACACACACACACACACACAACAGCAAAATCCTTGTAAGTCACCTTTCTAATGACGGCAAGAACACGGCCCGCAATATGGCAGCTTATTTAGGCAGGTGTGTGTGTGTGTGTGTATGTGTGTGTGTGAGTGTGTGTGTGTGTGTGTGTGTGTGTGTGTGCTAGGAGGCTGATTTCATGGTTGACTGAGCACAGGGTCAGGATGTGTCAAAGAG
>JAZGTJ010007936.1:0-21906 GCA_036877575.1 Botia almorhae | reverse complement strand
CCCAGGGATTGCACATATCCAGTGTATAGTGATCAGTGTGTAGTATAATGCAATGTAAGTCGCTTTGGATAAAAGCGTCTGCCAAATGCCTAAATGTAAATGTTATTCATTCTTTTAAAAGATCTGGACAGGCACAGTGATCCAGAAGAATCTTTTGCCTGTGGGCTTCCAGACTTTCCCTCCATCAACCCAGATGCCACCCTCATGGAGGATGATGATGACGCTAGCATCGGGCTGCCCAGTCTCAATTCAGCTGCTCTCTCTGGTCCTCGCGGCTCTACCTCTGCCCTGCTGGACCTGGATGCTCAGATGGACTCTGATCAAGAAGACCTTGAGCTTTCCCTGGGATCCATAAATACTACCTCTGACCTCACTAGTAATCTTGCAGGGGTCATCGCCAGCAACATGATCCAGGCAGCAATCGCAGGGGCCTTAACCCCGGCCCGCCCACCCCAAGGTCGTCGAAGAGAGCGCGCCCCACGGGCACGACCTCCAAAGGGCTACAGGAAGCAGTCAAGCTCAGAGCTGGACACAGACCTGGACTTTGATGGAGATGACTTTGAGATGTTGGATCAGTCAGAGCTGAACCAATTAGATCCATCTGGAGGAGGCCAGGATGGCCAGAACAGAACCCAGGCAGCCGGTTTCCTGTCCAGTCTGCTGGGGAAGCCACAGTGAGCCCTGTATGTGTTTATGTGTGTGATACACACCCAGCTTGCAGATTCTTCCTTTGTCTGTTTGCTCCTCGTATATGTACCTGTCCATTGCACCTTGATCCATGTAGAAGTTTGCAGTGGATGTTTGAATGTCAACTGAAATGCTTTAGATTTTATCTTTATATCTATGAATGAGAGAGACTGAGAGAGTGTGTTTGTTTTGCACTGTTAAAGGTCTAGTTCACCCAAAAATAAAAATTCAGTTTTCTCCTCACTCTCACATTAGACTAAATGTGTTAAATTTGATAAAATTTAAATAATGTTGATGTTGCTCTGTTTAAAAAACAAAGGAAGTAAAAGGGGACTGAGACCGTTTTTGTGTCCAGTAGGATAATAATACAGGTTTGTGACAACACAAGGGTGAATAAAATAAGATTTTCATTTTTGGGTGACTTAACCCTTTAATGTTACATTTATGTTCCCGTTGCCAGGGTTCCTTCACTGGCTACAGTTGATATCACTGTGAAGTAAACTTGTTTTTAGTTTTAATCTTTCTCTTTATGCCCTGTGAGCTTTCCGTCTCCTCTGTTATTCATGTTTGCGTGTGTTTGGCAAGGGTGGGGTGATGAGACTCCCTTGCGATAAACTTCAGTTTGTTTTGTAGGCTAAGCAATAGGATAACAATCATAAAACATTTAAAAATCATTAGTCTCTCTAACTTCTTACAAACCAGCAAAACCAACAGAAGACGTTTTTACATTATGAAAATCATGAGTCTTTAGTACGAGAGCAGCATTATTTGTGTCTTAGATAATTAACATGGGACCAAATCACACATTCCACCATCAGTGCTGAGCCAGGACTATGTGTGTATAACATCATCTGTGTAAATGTGTAAATCATCTGCAAAAACAATATTAAAATCTATGATGGACATCACTGAACAGAGGAGTCCAATAAGCAATAGAGACACATTAGGACCACAGTCACGTGTTATTAAAACTCTTGAGACTTGAGGTGAGCTGTTTTAAAAGCGCTAAGTATAAACGGCTGTCTCATCTTGCTGCATGTTATATTTGCTTTCTTATTTATTTTTTATTGCTAGCTGCACATTTTTATCTGATGGCCATGAAAATGCAAATTAACTTAAATCAGGAATAATATTTTCAAAATGGGTATTATATATTCGTTGCCTTATAATTGTTGGTTTAAAATTGTTTGAAATATTTAAATAGTTAAGACCCATAGTTTCACCCACAGTGACATTTATGTGTAAATTCATGCTGGTGGCATTTTCTTTTTGCTTAATGCATCACTTTAGAGTAGTGTTAATAAATTGCATTAGCTCTTTACCTACATGTCAAAAGAACATTTTAACTGCTAATATGTAACATACTATCATTCAAATAGCTCTTTATGCCTCTATTTCTCCATCTGTATTTTTTTAACTCCCTACATGTGGAATAACAACATGAAACATTAAAACACCAACTTGTTTGCCAGCTCAGCATTGCTTTCGCCTGACTAATATGGGAGTAAATTGATCTGTCTGTAATGACTCTACCTCAAACAAGCCATCTGGCTGTAACTGCCACATGTCTGAACACAGCCTCTTCTATTTAAACACACCTTTAACCATTCTGATCTATACAGGTAGCAGAGGAAAAACTTAATCTCCTCTGCAGTGGAAGGTCTCTCTGCTCTGGTGTGAGATTTAAAACAGTGTTTTATCATTCAGTACTAAAGCACAAAGGATTAAAGCTCTTTCCTCCTCACCTAGATTGTGAGTGTTGTGGTATGATGGAACTGCTAAATAGTTTGCTGTTATATTTGCTGTTTCATAGTTTTTTTAGTAAATGCTGACAGTTAGTGCACTCTATTCTTTATCTGTGACCCAACACTGATGAGACCCATCATTGCTGGCTTTTCTCATTGTGTCTGCTGGAAAGTAGAACATTTACCAGGAATTGCTGAAACAATAAAGTTACCATCGATCAATCAAGTGTTTTTTCTGTTGTCTATCATTTGAAGTGTAAGGAATGCAAACCTATTATCTGGTTTTGATCTCAAGTCTTTTAATTTATGAAAAAATTGGAAGAAAACATTTTGATTGAAGTAAAGGAGCATTCAGGAAGTATTCATGGACTGGCACATCCTGCTGGATGTTTATTACATCTCAAACTCATGTCTTACATCATCCAACTAACTTGAGTTAGGTTAGAAGAATAGTAGTGTTTATTGAAGTGGAATACTGCTAATTTGCTGTGATCTTATTTTCCATTTTCTTTCGGTTGTTTTTGGCTGATTAAGGAAGCACACGTTTGGATTTTTATTTGCTGATTATTTCCTTGGATTGCTGTTTTTAAAAGGTTGAAGAAAATGGTTGAAGTGATGTGTTAGTTTATGGACTAATCAAATACAAAGTCTTTTACTATTATATTTTCATGTTTATTTATCATGTATTAATACTTCATTCATATTGGCCCACTTTTGGAGCCATGGCAATTTAAATTGTTTTCCAAATATGTATTTCACGCACCCTGATAATTTGCTTTTCTGTCTTTTGAAAGCCCTCAGCAGCAGGTGAATGTGAGTGTCAATGTGAAAACCACACATTAAAAAATTATATACCCAATTTATTCATACATTTTCGGTAAATTTAAACAAAATACATCAGCTATCCAAAAGGAACAATAAAGTGCTGGTTTATACATAGTACAAACGACACCTGCTATCTATTAATGTATTCATGTTGGTGAATTACATATAAATCTGTCCTTTTGAGGGTAAACCTACAGAATCCATTTTCTCTCTCTTTGTGTGAATGTTTTATAGAAGGCTTTCTGTAGCTGAATTTGTTTCTTTGAAAGTGTTTCTTTCATTCTCTGTAATGGTTTTTGATAACTTTTGATGTGCTGAATAAACATGAATAAAAGGAATGAACGAACGTGTGTTTTAATTAAAAAGCGTCTTACTGTACTGTAATACCTATACACTTTAAGTTATAATAATGTAATGTAGTGGCTGTTATTATTTTTTTAAGGATGGCTTGGATGACACAATGCAGTATTAAAAAGGTTAATATGCTAAAAGGTTAACAAGAATAATAATAATAACAATACATGCTGTATCTGTTGAAATTAATTAAATGTATATAGTGTTATAGTGTTTTTTGCCAGTAAATCACGTTCAAAATACAAGAGGCAGAGTGAGTCTGTAGCCATTGTGTATAGCATGTGTATTGTATTGACAGAAGTTTGTGTTTTAATGTAAACTACACGGTCCATGTAAAATTTTTTATTAAAAGCATAATTTAAAAAAAAACTCATAATAACAAGTTCTCACAATAACTAAATTCAACACACAAGACATACTGAAAATAAAACAGAAATAAGCATCAGCCAATGGCACCAGCCGGATATGATGTCATTTTAAGTCCCACAATGCTGCACGGCGCGCGAAAGTAGATGGAAATAAACATCAGTAGCGATCAGATTTTTGACAGCTGTACACTGAATAAACCATGAGTAAAAAAGACATCACAGGTACAGGATTCTTTAATAACACATATTTTAACAAATTTTAAATATGATTTTATAAGCGTTAGAATTAATCACAACAGATTGAATTTCAGTAAATCAACCATGCGTAATGTTTACTTACCTTTGTCTCGCAAACAGGTGTAACACAGATTCTCGCTTATCTGAATGAGAAAAACAGACCATATAGTGCTCAAGATGTCTTTACCAACCTACAGAAACAGTGCGGATTGGGTAAAACGGTAAAATACAACGTTATATTTCAGTTTATACTCTGACTAGTTATGTTTTAATATAAACCTTAAGTAGTTTGTGATACCAATCGAATATTTTTTATAAACTGTATGTACATCCACAATTAAAAATTCAGTATGACTGGATGAACTGTATGACGTTGATGATAAACTGTAAGGATATGCAATATACCAAAAAAGGACATGTGTTCACTGCATTGTTCAGGCAGTGGTCAAAGCCATGGAGCAACTGGCCCAGGAAGGAAAGATTAGAGAGAAAGTCTATGGCAAGCAGAAGATCTACTTTGCAGATCAGGTTGGTTTGGTTCCTGTAAATTATCTGACACAGTTTTAACAGGACAATTTGCCCGTCATTTACGACAACTGTTGTTGGACATGAGTATGACAGTTGTCTCTGGAAACCCTCCCAGTCTCAGTTTGCAGATGTGAGTGATGCTGAACTTAAGAAAATGGACGGTCATATTGCAGAGCTCAATGCTGAAGTACAGACCATTTCTCAGAGCTGCAGGCAGCTGGATACAGGTGAATAGTGAATAGTGATACATGTGCTTCTTATGTACACCTGTTCTTTTCTCTTTGTGCTTCTTTCTCCTATTAAAACCTTTCTGCTGGGAAAGGGTAAATTATTTAAACTGTTGAACAGACTATGTGTGTTTGATCAATATTGAGTTCATCTTTCTGTCCGTAGAGCTCAAGGAGTTGAACAGCTCTTTGACCACAGCAGAAATGAAGGCTCAGATCAAGGAGCTACAGACAGAGTGTTCTGGGTATAGAGAACGGTTGAATAAAATCAAATCGGCCACAAACCATGTGACCCCAGAGGAGAGTGAGAAGGTCTGGTGATCTTTTGTTTTTGATACTGTTTAGCAGATATCAGCAATCATTTAAGTAATTTACGACTCCTTTAGTTTGTTAGTAATACATGCAACAATGTATTATAGTAGTATATATTTCTATAGTTACGTGTATTTTATTTCTTTACAGGTTTACAAAGAGAGAGAGACATATGTGAAAGAGTGGAAGAAAAGAAAGAGACTGGTAAATAAATTCTAAATATTTGTTTATGATTTATGTACAACTGTGTATTTTGCCTACAGTGATTTTCGCTCTTGGCAGGTTTCTGATATGATTGGCGCTGTTTTAGAGGGATACCCAAAGAGCAAGAAACATTTTCTGGTGAGCGGTTTCTGTAGAATATTGTCTACATTTGCAGCATCAGGCTACAATCTCTTAATTTCCTGTCTGCGTGTGTTTTTATTATTGCTGTTTTCTACCTGCACTCTTGTTTACTGTGTTTGTGTCAGGAGGAGGCTGGGATTGAAACAGATGAGGACCATAAAGTGACAATACCCAATATTTGATTTAGGAATTGCTGATTTAATTCAGATGCTATGGAAACCGTTGCTGGGACACCAGTCGCTTGAGCAGCTCAGACCCTAGATGTCTTAAACTGTTGGACAGTGACTTAAAGAATTCTGGGATACAGAGAGAACTGTATTGCGAAAGTATAAATGTTGAGGAAGACAGACAAAAACAATTGTAAATAAGTTTGAACATTTATTTTTTTGAATTAAAAATTATACTGATACAAAAATATTTCAAGCAGATTCTCTTGATATCAACAATGCAAAAGCAGAGTCTAGTATTGTATAGTAGTTAAATGAATTAGCCTCATTTCTGTGGGCTAGGATTTCTTTCCATTATGGCTTAACATGTAAAGATGTCCCTTTATTTTCAGCACAGGTCAAAGTTGATTATACAGTCTTCAGCTATTTAAAAGTCTTACAGAAAAATAATCCTGAGTAGACTTTGATTGTATTTTCATTGTGCTTTTGTTTGATTAACATTCATTCATATATAAATATATTAGAGTGGTCACACCACATTAAGTTGTAACCACGCACGGATGTGACTGTGTCTTCAATGACAGTTTATGCAGCACAAAGAACATACTGATCACAAGATTCAAAGCTATTAACATAGAATAAAACACTGGAAAGATATAGACGCCTGTAATACATCTTGACAAAAAATGTAAATAAGACAACAAAAGGTTTGTCGTTTCAGTATTTGTGCGTAGATACTGCAATCTTTGGTCACAGCATCTCAGTGACAGTGGCTTAAAAGAGAAAGTAACATGGCTCAGCATTGCCTGATGATATTAAAGCATGTGAGATGGTTTCAGCCAATTTTTGACATTAAATTCAACTGAAAAAATAAAACCTACATGACAACAATTTATTACAGTGTAACTACAGATCTCTTAGCTCCCATTTTCAGCCCTATGCTGTACGTAAATGTAGTTGTGCTTTGGGAAATTATCTGACTATGGGGTAAAGATAAGTGAATGGAGCATACTAACTCAAAATGACAGCTCATTTGAGAACATGAATACTGAGGAACCTGCTATAGTTCTTAATCAAAACCTGATTAAACTTTAGAACTGGGGTTCAGCGACATCAGCAGCAGTGTGGACAAGACAATATGTTGTCTTGTTTGATTTCTCACCTCACCTGACGCAAGTCATATTGATAAAGACTCACCCGGAAGTATTAAGAGAAAACTATTTAATGCTAACATGTAGTTGTCTTTCTAATAACTAGTGTTATAAATGACAAATGCACATTAAAGGTTCCCACCTAAAAGAAAACAGAACTGACTAAATTACAATCACTCCTAATACCTGTATTTTTAAATGAATCAATACTTGTATAAATTCATGCAATCACTGTTGCAAGTTACTGAATGCGTCCCAGTTCATAAGCGTGCTTCCATACTGCTGCATAGTGTGTTTGAGAGAGACAGTCCCTGTGTTTGTGAATTGATAATAGTTGGGTGTAAAGATTTCACACCCTCAGCCTAACAAGCAGACGGCTCCAGAGTTTTAGTACATCTGTCCATTCACCTGCCGCAGCACAGTCACCACAAACTCTCTCAGCGTCTGTCAACAGCATACAGTCAGTCAGTGAGTTTTAACCAGGTATTGTACAAGAACACTATATAATTCTGTCTGGAGTTCACTATTACTTTTGAAGTGTTTAAAACTGTTCAGTGTTACCAGGTTTAACTGTAGATTACAATTGTCACTTTGTTTTAAGATGTTGGTTTTTAAAGTTTAGGATATGCGTTTTGTTTTAACAAAACAAACTCAACTATGTGTAAGTTTACAATATTTACAATTCCATTTGACACATGAACTATCAACGCTACACAAACAATAAATCTGATTCTAAATTTTGGTCATTCTACATAAAATACAGAAAAACACAGTGTACACTTAAGTGCTACCTGGGGCTTGCAGTGCTCCTCAATCCAGCTGAAGACACAGGCAGAAAGCTCCTGAAAGCTGCTGACAGAGACGGAGGCACTGAAGGACTGGAACAAAGAGTCCATGATGCTCTGAAACACCCTGAACTTCACCTGATCTGACACCTGCTCACTGCCCTGCTGAGGGTTATTCTGATGGGCCTTCACAATGTGCTCATAGTTCCTAAACAAATCACAAATATAAAGCATATGTTACATGCCTCAGAAGAAACTCATTATTATTATTATTGTTATTTCTGTTAAAATAATTAAAATAATTTATATTTAAATAATTATACTCTATTGTAAGGCTTTTTGGTCAGAATAAAGAGATTGGATAAGCACATGCAAGACTACATCTTTATAAATACTAATATATTGGAATGTTTTTAGGCATTTGTCTTAAAAAAAAGCTCTGAATAATTAGGCTGGACTGACCTCATTAAATACATTTCTTGGAGGTAAGCGATGACATTTTTCATATTTAATTCTTACCTAATTAAGCAGCTAATGGCTTATCTTAACATATCCTTCAAACAACCACTCACGTTTTCATAATTTTTAACGCCATCACCTCCTTCCTAAGTGTGGAAACTTCCTCTTCCTGCTTCTTCTTTTCTTTGTGGAGAAACTGAATATAGTCGATGGCTATAAATACACACGCACACAAGATTTGCTACGTTTTTCCATTCCTGAGTCAGGGACATTTGATAAGGAAAGAAATATAAAAAGGTAATGACATTTAGAAGTTCTCACTTTTCTGCAGGACTGTAGCTTTACTTATCTTCTGTGTAGCCATGGCAAACTCTGACGGCTGCTGGCATGTGGGCACTATACACTGCAGGTCATCATAGCCTTTCTATGGGGACAGAGACACGTTCACATCTGTGAGATTAGCTTTCTTGGATATTCAAGGCAAGCTAATGATCAATTATTTACAGTGCTCAACAAACAATGAAGCTGTTGACTCAAATTAAGCCCATATCAGATTCTTTAAAAGATTATAAAAATCTAAAAAGCTCTGTTCTAAAAAAATACCTTATGATAATTCATATCAATGAAAACCACTGAAAGATGACAATCTCCTTTCCAAAATTGTCTTTTTCTGATACCTTTATTGCATCCCTACGTTTCTGCTCTGCTTGCGTGTGTGCATGTCTCCTCCTGTCTTTATACGACTCCTTGTAGGGAGTCTCGTGTCTGTTGTCACTGTCTTCATCATCTGAGTCAAAGGGAAGAGCAAAAGTCTTTTAGCTACTGGTACTGGTGATCCATCTACCAAAGATGTGCCAGGATGGTCGTTCTTGACCCAAGTACAGATTTTTATGGTGTATCCACATTAACACTGCAGTAAACTTATAAACTAACCATTGGATGACTGGAGATCAGTAGTATTGTTACCTGTGTTTGGTACTGAAGAGGCACTTGTGGATCCAATGCTGTTGGCTCTTGAAACCACACTTCCTTTGTGAGCACCCTCTGCAAAAAAACCTATAGATACAGAAAATAAGTCTTAAGAATTACTACTAGTACTTCAAGTGTTACCTTTTGGTTAATATCTATTAATGTGTCTTATTTAATAACATATTTAACAGCTGTCTCTGCATATAAAGGAGAGATAAAGCTTTGTAATTTTTAAGTCTAGGGCAGTTTGGTAAACTTTAATTTGTAATGTATAGCTCAGGTACTCACTGTGGTCAAAGCCGCTGTCGCTGAATGTGCCATCTGTCTGCTGAGACATGGTGACAGATGATACAGAAAGCCAGAGAGAAGAACAGTCAGTCAGGCTCAGAAAATCCCATCTATCTTAAAGCCAACCAGGCTTAACTACATCCACAGATCAAACAATCTGCCTGACCTGTACTGTCTTATACCTTTTTCTAGGACACCTTTTTCACTCCCTGCTGTGCGTTCTCCCAAATAATGGTGCAATTTAAACTACATGCATAATATTTTTCCAATCACTCTGACGGAACAATCATTGTCATATTGTAATACTGTCATTTACAGCTTGTGGAAATGAGGGCACATTTTATTATTTTTTTGTTCTTTAAACAAACATATAAACTCAAAGAAGTACTGTACCTACGTTATAAATAGAGTGACTGGTCAAACATAAAGGCTGTCTTAAAAACCGGTGATATAACTGTAACAAACAGCATGTTTGGACATATGCAGTTTTAAGTTTTTTAATTTTTGATTCAAGTGTTCCAGAATACTCAAACACTATCCAATTAAAATACAAACATTGATACTTGAACATTCGCAACTCGAACACTCTGATACTCAACACACAATATTCTGATACTCGAAAATTCTGATATCCGAACATTCAGAATTCACAGTTCTCGAGTCTTTCTCAAGAAGTCGTTCTAAAGAGTCGAGTCGAAGGCGCCTATGACGCCACAATAATTTTTAGGTAGGCCGTTAACTAAGTTTTAAAACACGCCCAGAAAGAATCAATCTAGCCACACGCTAGCTTAGCAGGTTCAACGTCTACACATCTGTCACGTAGTTTCCATTCTACTTACTAGCTACAAAAGCAATCATTTTAACCTCAGAACACTTTGGCAGTGTTTATGGTGTGATATGTTGTATGAATGGCTCATAAATAGCTGCTTTTAAAGTTTAGACCACGTGGAAAGCAAGACTATTGTTCCTCTGACTTACTGGTCTTTATGACTAGCCAGCTGAGCTAAAAGTGAAACCAACTATTTGAGATCAACACAGATTAACAGAAACACTTTTACGGGGGTCATTTTGAGGAAACAATAGACAACGTTAACAGACAGTAACACCAATAGTTTTGCCTACTTTATGCCAGGAATCCTCCGGCGACGCGCTGTTTTCCGTCATTTTGGAATAAACAATGACGGGATGTTAGAAACTGTGCCCTCTAGTGGCCATCATATAAGCAGACATCTGACCTTTACCACAGAAGCATAATTTTATCCCAAGAAATAAATAAACCAAATAAAATCTTCTGTGGTCATAACTTTTGGAAATAAAAACATAAGAGCACAAATCATAGGGCGACATTTCTGTATACTCGAGTGTTTTTTGTCGTAAGGCTGAACATGAAACGCAAATATAAGATTTATATTTCAATTTAAAAAAGGTTTATTTAAAAATGATCTTATATTTTATCATTGTTCAATTCTCCTGATCAATTGTGAACCCAATTCTATTGTTAACTTCACCAGAAATTCGTCCATCCACTTATTGCTTTATCTATTTTGCCTAATTTTATTGACTGAACATTCATATAATCATCCAAAATGCTCAAGTAAACCTAACATTGCTCCATTTTCACAGTTTGTGTTCATGTATTCCACATGGTGGTGCTCTAATAGAAGATAACAGACAAAGTGATCAAAGTGACAAAGGGTAGTCTTCATAGGAACAGAGGAACTGCTGCGATACAGCTGAAGTTTGTCATTTAAAAATGCTTTGTCATATCCCTACTTAATATGCAGTGTCAACTATAAATAAGTCATTTGTAGGTTAATTTCCAAAAAAGACAAACAAATATGGCTCTGTGGCTGTGTTTAAGCATCCTGACCAATCCAACAAAGTAACATTGGCTCAGCCAGTGATGTGAGTTTAGGGTGGGGACTATCTGTTTGTCAACCAATGCTAAACAGAAGTGTTCTGACAAACCTGTTAGAGTTATGTGTGGTGACACTAGTGTCCCAGAGATTACACAGTTTAACTCTGTGATTCTAGATGTACTGCTGCTATATGTCATCTTATTGAAAGAACATATAACTGGCATTTTAATGAAAGCATATATATCCTATATGCTGAAGCAACAGGTTACCCATAATGAGGAGTCACTATATGCAGTATATAGTCCACACAAGTAGTATATCACAGTTAAATACATAACCAGAGACACAGGCCTTCTCATTTTTTTAAAAACAAACATGTTAGTATCGGTAACTTCAAACTGGCACACCCTCTTTCTCTTTCTCTCTCTCTCTCTCTCTCTCTCTCTCTCTCTCTGTAGTGTGAGGTGTTCAGGAAGTTGTGATGCTTCTGCTTTTTCTGTGGTTTCCTTCTGCCTTCACATTTGCTTCTACTTCATTTTAGCAACATACAATACTGTGTCCGGGCAGGTGCCTTTGTGTTAATTGCAAACATCTGCATTTTCCGTCGGATGAAACATCTTTTTTTGAAAAGGAACACACAGAAAGTTTTGAAAAAGATGCTCCAACAATCATGCAAGAGGCTCAGACTCCTGGATAAAGGCCCATCACACCGGTAATCAACATGTTGAACACTGAGACGCTGAAGGAGATGAACTTTGGACTTTTTATTGTCTTTATTGTGAAAGTATAAACAGAATAATTTCTTGATCGTTTTTTA
This sequence comes from Botia almorhae, assembly GCA_036877575.1. Lineage (NCBI taxonomy): Eukaryota > Metazoa > Chordata > Actinopteri > Cypriniformes > Botiidae > Botia > Botia almorhae. The sequence continues at coordinate 9,783 of JAZGTJ010007936.1, read as the reverse complement.
CTAAGCAAATGTGCCTGTGTGTTTTGTCCTCCATTTTGAAATCATAGGAGATTGCTCATTTTTGGGGGGGTTTTCTGTTTGTGAGTTTAATATTTTTGGATTCTCTGACTTTTGAGTACTTACACCATTCTGGAGTGGACAAAACTAGCTTTACATTTTTGCTCAGTTTTATCTGAAGAGTAATATCTAAGCCCTAACTGTACTGCCAGCATATACTAAAGGAGAGTCCATGTGCTTTCACCTGCTCTGGACCTGACTGACTTTGAACGTGTATCTTTACTGCCAGAAGATTGAGGATTTGTCTGGAAATTCTTCAGAGATTGGGTTCTTTTGGATTGTCAGTGGTTGTTCCCACAGCAGATCAATAACCTGGAATTCCTAAGGAAGGTCGTAATGGGTAATGCAGCAGGTGGGGTGGAGCAGGTGGAGGGGAATGAGACGAAGGGTTCAACGGGAGGGACTAACCCCACTCTATCCACACTTAAAAAGAAAAGTGCCCCTCCCAAACTACCCATGCCCCCCGAAGAGGAGCTGGAGGAGCGCTTCAATGTGGTATTGGTGAGTGTGTTATACGCAGTCATGAAAACAGTCTATCAATAGTAAATAACTCCAAAACAGTTAAACTCTGAATTTAATTAACTAGTCATGACACTTCCTGTTTAAATAAAGTGACACTCTTTTAGGAAGTACACAAACACATTACATTATTCCTTTTTCTCTCTCTAGCTCTCACATGTACACAAACAGACACATACTGGAGTAGTTACAGCGACAAATACACGGTGGCCCCTGTTGCAGAAAACGCTCACACATGCTATTAAATGTAATAATTCACCTCAAATGTACAAAAATTGCAAATCGGCATGAATTTTTTATTTGGGAAAACTTTACAGACATGCGTCCCTTTCAGCTGTCTTACTAAGACTAGCTGTGACACAATATGATGACTGTCACGTTAGTTCCACATGGGCTTTTCATTCAGGAACTTGCAGTGGCGGGCTGATAAATTAGGAAACCTCATAAGAGAAGTCATAAGACCAGAAGAGGCCCTGTGTGACAACTTACCTCACATTCGTCTTTCATTCTTTTCCAGCAGTGAAAGTCTCATCAGTGTCTTTAGCCATCTGTGACACATCCATCCATTATCCTCTTAAATATTACATCACTATTATTAGCCAATTGTTGTGGTATTTAATTGAGTATTAATGAGGTTTTCAATATGAACATACATATTTCAAATTCTTTCTAAACTACATTTTCTGAGCTATGCCTTCCATATTCCATTTTATAGCTCAATACTCTGTCAGCTACATACTAAATGTCAGCAATTTTTGTATGTGTCAATCTTTTAAAATGAGTGTTGTCAAGGGAACAGCTGAAAATGTCTAGGGGCCTGTGACAAGGGGCCCAATAAATGCATCTTTACACCAGCAAATGTATGATTTCTTTTAACAACGCCCCTGTGATTTTAAACTAGATCCCCGATTAGAATGCAATACTGTAAAACCATTGTATGTTACCGGATACATACATCACATCTATGTCACTTATGGGTTACGCTATAAGTACCACTACCAGCAATATACGGTAATTTTCAATAATTTTCATAAGCCCATTAATTTGATTCGAATCATATAATATATAACATATAACATAATCTAGCCTCTACTTTATTAAAGTTTTTGTTAAGCAGCAGTTGACCACAGCAGGTCCCCTCCCAGCCCCGCCCTGCTTTCTTTTGCTAATTCTCCACAAATCCACTCAGTGTCTTTCTATAAACACTTTTGCTTTTTTGCACACACAAGTAAAAAAAAGACAGCCACGCTCAGAGCGGAAGTTTCTAACTGCTTCGAGAGGAAACACCCAAGAACACAACGTATCTTGACTGCAATTTACACCCATTTCTACAAACCACACCCTCTTACTTTGGTGTACAGATGCATTTACGGATCTGACGTGACAGTGTAAAGCTAAAGGTGTTTGCTTGTTTATTGCTTAAAGTTTATAAGGTATAAATCTGACACACTTTTTAGCAGCTCAACTCTTTACAGGAAGTGACATTGCATCATACTGATGACAGACACAGCCTATGATCTTAAAGAGGTTAAGGGTAAATCAAGTGATGGGATATTTATTTAATCTCACATAGGCTAAAGGAAAAACAATAACTGCGTTATAACACACTTCAATTATTATTAAAACATGACACAACACATGCAACTTAACCGCTAATTAAGTTAATGTAAACTTAAAGTTTAAATTAGCAACATTTTCATTTTGAAATCGATCAGAGATGATCACTAGAATGTTCTAAACACAATTGTTCCATTTCAATGTAATTTTCTTTTCCTATTAAAATTACGAAATTATACTATTTCTCACAGAGCAAAGACCACTTGTTCCCAAACCATAACTCAGTACATTACAAACAGGATGTCCACTATTTATACAAACTATATCATAACCCAAATATATATTGGTATCCGTTATTTAAACTAGGGCTGAAAAACATGCATACTGCATTTTACAAAAGGAAAACGATATGTCTACTGCTTTCATATTTTTGCATACATGTGTAATATGCAAAACATTGTTATTTCACCAACACTGTAAGATTAAATTGTGAGAGACAGAGGTGAAGACCTCCAAACGTGTTGAACTGATTTATCCACAATAATTCTCTGATACAAGCCTTTATTTTTTCTTAATTGTAGTTTGATTCATCTAGAATCAGTCATTTAATAATATAGACATAAATGAACACATTTTCTGTTCGTCTGCTGGACTGATGTCATGCATCACTAATAAATGATGACTGTCCTTGGTTACGTAATTGTGATGTAAACAGTGGACCAAATTATTATAATCAGAAATGGGGAAGTCTTCTACATCCCATTCTCATACCCCACCACTAATCCAAAATACTAAAAAACCCTGAAAACAACACCACAAACAAAACCACATTAGTGTTATGAAGTTCTTGACAAACTTCTTTCTGAATGCTTAGATGTGTTAATGTACACAAACCTGCATGAGAAGATTGACTAGATTGACTTTATGCCCAAATTTACCTCTAATCTCTGTTCCCAGAGCACCATGAATCTGCCTCCAGATAAGATGAAGCTCCTAAGTCAGTATGACAATGAGAAGAAATGGGAGCTGGTCTGTGATCAGGTAAGATTCCACAGAATTAAATTCACTATAAAAGTCATATTCCTGCCAATCATGTGATGTCATTCTAGATCATTCTAGATTTAATATTGTATTTATAATAACGACATCAGAGCTGCTCTCTGAGTCATTTAAACTTAAAGATTGACTTGTAGCTTGACTGTTTCTCTCATTTACATTAGTTTTTCAAGTTATTACATTTCTGAACAGCTTTTCAGAATACATCATGTCTGTAGTGTAGGTGTGACCTTTGAAAGGAAGTTATCTGGTGGGCCACACAGAGACACCAGAAACTTAAATGTGACTGGTTTTCGTTACACTGTGACAGAAATAGCGTTTGTAATTTTCTTTCCTTCTAGGGGGAGGGGGCTGGGGATTACCAGATGTCATAATGATTCATCTATACTAGCACTTTAAAGTCAAAGAGAACTAAAAGAACAGCATTTAGTTGTTAGTTCAGTCATATGTAAGTTTTCTAGTTCACTATAATCTTTATACATTAATTAACTAACATGGTTTATCTTTTCATGTTGTGTTGTGAGGATGTATGATTAAAATACATGTAACTAAAATTTAAGACAAACACTGTTTAAAGATCTATTTACCTATCAGACCTGCTCACCAGCAAATTTAGCTTACCATATTGTATATACAGTATTTACGAAGAAATAACACAACTGTGTTATTAATCCAAGACTTACTGAAACATTGGGATGTTTTGCTAGGAATGTGTAATGTTTGAAGTTTTATGTGTTTAGGCTTTAATGATTGTGTTGATGAAATATGAAATATAATGTCGTATTGAGATGCAGTTGTGGTAAATTATAAAGGTCAGTTGAACCGCTGTAAGAAACAGTTGTGGTATGATGTCAGAGTCTTTAGGTGGTGAAACTGTAGCTACGCACTTCCTGTGTTAATATTTGTGTCTCTATGACAACTGTACGGTGCAAGCTTTAAGCTGTGTGCAAATGATGCAATTGTTATGGCAATAGAGCCATACAATTAAATGTATTTCTTTTTTTGGCAGTATATAGGATATATAGTAATATAGCGGTATACAGTATTAATACAACTAAGGAAACATAAATAACACCAATGCAAAGAAATACTACTTTCATTTTGTTGCAATAGATATTTATAAGTTATTGTACACATACTGTACATGTATGTATGTATGTATGTATGCATGTGATAAAGATTAATGAATATACCACAATCCTGCCAACACCAAGCATTTTATCTTCTACATTCATTTGTTTTCATGCTTCTTTGGTTCATCAGGAGAGATTCCAGGTGAAAAATCCTCCCTCAGCTTACCTGAGTAAGATCAGGAGCTTCTACCAAGACCAGGGTGGAGTGACACGCAGGGTCAGTACCATCATCTCTCTCTATTTCTGTTTTTTCCATACCTCCATATTGTCTCTCCCTCACTTATGTCATGTCCATGGTAACATCCACTATACGCTCCTTTCAAAAATCCCAGATGGAAACATAGTTTAAGGTCCTGATCAGTTGAGGTGACAGATGGTCTCTCATCCAATCACTGACCTTGTGATTTCTCCTCCACAGTTCAAGAAACGAGTGCAGGAGTCAACACAAGTTCTAAGGGAACTGGAGATCTCTCTGAGAACCAATCACATAGGGTTAGTAATCAGCTTTTTCATGTGCTTTTTGTAGCGACTGAAACATTCATATTTCAGATATACTTTATTGACATACCTATTGTTCTTATTGTCTTTACTTAATCTGTTCTTATTCATAACCTTCTTTATAGATGGGCTCAAGAGTTTCTTAATGAGGAAAACCAAGGCTTGGATGTTCTGGTGGACTATCTGTCGTATGCTCAAAGTGATGCACCGTACGTTTACTGATTCTAATTCTTCATATGTAAATAAACGTTCTTCACCGTATTAAATGGTCACACTTGCTGCCTGAATAAATGGAACTGAATCCAGATCCTGCGCTGATCTGTTTCTCAGGTTTGAGGCAGACTCTGTGGAAAATGGCGGCTCAGTATCAGACACCAGAAGACTATCAGAGAGATCAGTGGAAGATCTGGCCAAACACGTAAATCATTCTCCTTCCCACGGGATGACCAGAGCAGCACGCGCATTCACTGTCCGGTGGGTCTCACATCCAAATATACACTACAGAGAACCGGATTCACACTGTTTACACTGCAGTTCACATACGGATTTAATGAACATATTTGTCATGTTGTAATTCATATTAATTTTGCACTACTTATGTGTGTGAACACATTTACAGAACCATGACAGGTGCTCCCGTAGCCTCGGGTTGCAAAGCATTATGTTAGCAGTGCAAAGGTTGTGGGTTTGATTCTTTGGAAAAAAGAAATGTATAACTCGAACGCATATTAAGTCACTTTGGTGTAATGTAAAGGTAAAACAAACCGCTTGAGGTTTAGATGTTTTTGTATTCAGATATGCTTGTTCTCATTTCCAGCCTTTATACTTAGTTTACTCTGTGCTTGTTCATATCAGAATAACTTCACTGGGCCAGAGCAGGAAAACTCTGCGTGCTCGCTTGGCCAGCCAAAGAGACGATGTTCACCTCTGCATCATGTGTCTACGTGCCATCATGAATTACCAGGTTTGTGGAGGTCTACTCAGAAGGTCATTCAAGGAGAACTGTATGTGACTAATTTGTTCTTTTTTTTTGGAACAGTCTGGCTTTAACTTGGTCATGACTCACCCCAGATGTGTCAATGAAATTGCACTTAGTCTCAACAACAGAAACCCCAGGTAAGTGGTTTCATGTGGCGTGTGGGTCGCAGTGACTGTCAGTGTATGTTTTCATGTACTGTAAAATGCTGTACTTATGTCGTGCAGGACTAGGGCTCTCGTGTTGGAGTTGCTTGCGGCCGTGTGTCTGGTTAGGGGAGGCCATGACATCATCATCTCAGCCTTTGACAACTTTAAAGAGGTAAGATGATTGGCCAAGCACCCACACACACACACACACACATATATAAATAGATTTAATAGCAAAACCAACACACATATTTGCGTATTTGCGTAGTCTCCGTGTTTTACGGGGACTCTCCATATACGTAGTGATTTTTTTACTGAGCTAATCAAGTTTTCTATCCCTTCCACTAACTCCACCCCTAAACCTAACCCTCACAGAAAACTTTTAGCATTATTAAATAAAAACCACCATTAAATAAAAACCCATGTTCCTAAAGCTATTTGGTTTATGAGGACACAGGAAGTGTCCCTGCAAAACATATTTATATCATTATACACGTAAACCATATCATTATTACACGTAAACTATTACACACAGTCACACTCACACACATTTTTGTATCTTTATGGGGACTTTCCATTGACTATTTCCATTGACACAGTTTTAATACCTAGCTTTAATTATATTTGCTGTCTGCTTTTGGAGACCTGTTTACTCCCCAAAACACTAATTTTCATTTTCTTCCTCTCATTCTGTAATATTTTGTCCTCCATGCCATATAGACTAGTATGACACACACAGAATGTGATTAACTATAGAAATGCCTTTTCATACAGTGGAAGTCTATAATGTTTGTCATCATGCTAAGCACTTAGCATTAAATCTTGCCCCTCTGTATGGCACAGGTGAGTGGAGAGAAGAACCGCTTCGAGAAGCTCATGGAGTACTTCATGCATGATGATAGCAACATTGACTTCATGGTGAGTTCTGACCAGTTGAATCAAACTCATTACCTGCTATGAGGAAGATCCTACTCAGTCCCACTATTAATGGCTATCATAGCATGATAACAGCATTCATGATTTGATTGGTTTCTTCATAGGTGGCTTGCATGCAGTTCATAAACATTGTGGTCCACTCAGTGGAGAACATGAACTTCCGCGTACATCTTCAATATGAGTTTACCCAGCTGGGTCTTGACAAATATTTAGAGGTATATCTACTGTACTGTACAGGTCAAAGCATATTAACAGCTTAAACATATAGACTGTATTTAAGGAGTGTTTCACATGCATCATATGCAGATTATGTGATGAAGCTGTGTGTGATCTTTTAACCGTAACATCTGTTTGTTTGTATGTGTGTGTCCTTCAGTCGCTGAAAGAAATGGAAAGTGAGAAGTTGCAAGTGCAGATTCAGGCGTACTTAGACAATGTGTTTGATGTCGGAGCTCTGCTGGAGGATGCCGAGAACAAAGCAGATATAATGGAGCATGTAGCAGAACTAGAGGAGAACAATACACAGGTTAAACACATTTCACACATTCACTGTGCACAGAAACACATTTGCATATAATCATATATGGCACACATTCCACAGCTTAAAATATATTGTACTGTAAGTAGGCTGTACTGTTACTTACAAGTGTGTATGTGTGTGTTACAGCTGAGTGCCAGACTGCAGGAGTATGAGAATGGAGCAGTGGAAAAAATAGTAGAACTGGAACAACAACTAATGCAGACAACAAAAGAGTCAGCACTGCTAAAGGTACCACGCTTCTTTCTTCACCTTCCTACACTGGCTGAATCACAGTTCGCACACTATCCATACTATGTTTTGTAGTATGCCAAAATGGTGCATGCCAGATGATACACAAAATAGAATGTAATGCATTTTATAATGAAAAGTATGGACTTTCCCATCAGCAGTGCAGTATATACTTTTTAGCGTGTACACTAGTAGAATGTACAAATTGAGATATAGCTGCTGTCCCACTTTTCACCTGTGTGTGTGTACAGGAGAGCTTGAAGGAGTCATGTGCTCAGGTGAGCACTTTGCAGCAGAGAGAGCGAGAACGAGAGATTCAGAGAGAGAGAGAGCGAGAGCAGGAGCGTCGGTCTCAGTCCTCACATACAGAGAGAGAAAAGAACAGAGAGAAGGGGAGTGATGAGGAGTCCAAACTGGAGCAGAAGCTAAAGGAGATGCAGGAAAAAGGTTTAATCCGACTGGAACGCACAGCTTCTGGAGGCCTGGACATTGAGGTCATTCCAGTAGTTATAGAGAAAACTGTCACTCAGACAGGTAGGAGGACTACCTGTCTGTCTGTTTTTGTCTCTCCTTTACAGTCTTTGTTCCTATATTTAAAGTTTTTTGGACAAACTTTCCTATTAAAATGAATAAACTTTGTACATCGGTGTCAGTTGTGAAATGAAAACTAAGAATTAACTTCGGACTTTATAGAGTGCTTTAGTTTGCATATTCACTTGTTTATGAATATCATGTTCAGGCAAAAAACTGTTTAATGTTCACAGTACCTGTGCCGGAGGCTGCTACTCAAACCCCACCCCCTCCAGGCGCAGCACCTCCACCACCTCCTCCACTACCTGGAGCCGCTGCGCCTCCGCCTCCTCCGCCTCCTCCTCCACCACCTCCCCCAGGATGTGAAGGTGCTATTCCTCCCCCTCCTCCTCCTCCCCCTCTTGAGGGTGGTGGTGGTGGAGGACCACCCCCACCTCCTCCTCCCCCTGGCAGTGGGCCGCCACCCCCTCCAGGAGCTCCACCTGCAGCTGGGGCTGACACAGGTGAAGAGATAATACCTCAGTAATTGAAGACATAAGCATAACAGACATGCAGTTGACTTCAGCAAAACTATAGTAATGTTTTCTATCCGTTCACACAGGAGTAAAGAGTCGTAAACCAATTCAGACAAAGTTCAGGATGCCCCTGTTGAACTGGCAGGCTTTAAAGCCCAATCAAGTGACAGGAACTGTGTTTAGTGAGCTGGATGATGAACAGGTTTTGGGGGTATGAGAAAAGATATAATGCACTTAAAATGCACTAATTTGTAATGTTAAATAATTAATCAGTCTAATTCATCTATCCATTCCATTTGGTCTCTCTAAGGAGTTGAATATGGATCTGTTTGCGGAGCAGTTTAAGACCAAGGCTCAGGGACCTCCAGCAGATCTTTCCAAGCTGAAGGTTAAGGTGACTGAGAAAGCCCCAAGTAAAGTGTCTCTGCTGGAGGCTAACAAAGCCAAGAATCTTGCCATTACTCTCCGCAAGGGAGGCATGTCCCCAAATGCCATCTGCACAGCTATTGAGACGTATGTATCTTTGTCCCCCATAGAGCTGAGCACCTGGAGTTACTAGTAAACAGCAAGCTATGCTGCTCCACCAAACCTGCATTAACCAGTCTGGACCAGAATGGAAATTCATTGGTTCTTTTTATTTCTTCTCTTTTGCTCTCAGATATGATCTGCAGTCTCTCAGTCTAGACTTTCTGGAGCTCCTGGAACGTTTCATTCCATCAGAGTACGAGATGAAGCTTCTCCAGAACTATGTGAAAGAAGGTCGCTCACTAGAAGACCTGAGTGAAGAGGATCGCTTCATGAGTCGCTTTGGCAAAATCCCACGTCTTGCTCAGCGAATCAACACGCTCACTTTCATGGGCAACTTCCCTGAGAGTGTGAAACGCCTGCAGCCGGTCAGTAAACGTCACTTTTCAGTCATTTACAGTCTCACCTCACAAAATGTTACATTTGAAAAACATCACTTTGTTCTAATTGTTTCTACAGCAACTGGATGCCATCATCGCAGCTTCTGTGTCCATCAAGTCTTCAACTAAGCTTAAAAAGATGTTAGAGGTGAGTAGCTGTCTGCCCATCACATTGGTGCACA
>JAZGTJ010007935.1:0-21909 GCA_036877575.1 Botia almorhae | reverse complement strand
AGCTACGACGATACGTATCGCGAAACTCTTGTGGCGTACCGCGGTACTCTCACGCCCCCTGCTGCCCATTGTTGAGGTTGAAGTCACTTGTCTAACTAATTTAACCAATTTAAACATCTTTATTTTATCACATTTGATTAAATTGTATTAGTAATGATGAGCTTTTGTTCTCATTTTTTTTTTAAATATTATATTCTAAAGTTAGTATTTTCCAAGTGCATGTCATGTCATGTGACTTGAGTGAGCGATCACACTCGGTTACTACGTTATTTATTTAATTTTAGTTTACTTACATAACAAAAACAGTTGTTGATGATGTAACATCACACAGAATTAAGACTATTGTAAACTTTTGAACTGGACAATTTTTGTAAAATTCTGTTACTATTCTGTATTGTGGACCATATGTAAAACCAAATGTACAGTTGAGGTCAACTGTCTCAAACGTGGGGCAGTCGTGGCAAAGAGAGCCTGACATTCACATAAGTTCAGTGAGTTCCACCCAACTTAATGTGTACAGATGTTTATCAGAAGCGTATTAAAGTTTTCTTTGTGCTTTTGTACAGTACATTTACATTTAGCAGACGCTTTTATCCAAAGTGACTTACAAGGTGAGGAAAACAAAGCAGAAGGATGTTGTAGGGGTGGGCAGTATGGCAAAAATATATTACCGGTTTTTTTTTCAGACATGATCACAATCTTACCACTTTAATCACCATTTTGTTTTTTAAAGACTAATTTCCCTTATTTAAAAAAAATATCCCTACGAGTTAAAAAAAAAGATGACTAAGCGTGTCAGGGTAGGTGATGCTGTAGGGCTGTAGCACGATGTAATCTCTGTGGAAAGACAAATCATGGAGACGTTTTAATTGTTCCTGATTTAATATGATCATATGCACCTCTAGTACACGCTAACCAAAATGGTATTATTGATATCATTTTCTTAAAATAATTTGGGGAAAGATTACTTGGGGTCCTAATAGAACTACCATCCAAAACTTTGAGAATTCTCTAATGGGTGAAGGGCATACAAATATGAGCCATCTTCTGGTCTTATCTTTGTTTTATTTACACAGACCATCTATGAGAACAGGATGTACAGCCTCAGAGTGGAATGTGGACCAAGATACCCTGAAACGCCTCCTTTTGTTCGTTTTGTGACGAAGATCAACTTGAATGGCGTGCATAACTCGAATGGCGTGGTAAGGGTCACTGAGTAAAACTAATACTGAAAAATACTGAGTGGTTTTCAGTAGTGTGTGTATGTGTGTACAGCTCTGGAAATTTTTTTTAAATTTTATTTATTTAAAAAAAGACCATTGCAAAATTAAGTTTATCTGGTTGTACGGGTTTTTAAATAAAATGGGCATGTTTGTTTCATTCTATAAACTACTGACAACATTTCTCCCAAATAAACATTGGCATTTGGAGCATTTATTTGCAGAACTGGTCGAAACAACAAAAAATATGCAGTGTTTTCAGACCTAAAATAAGGCAAAGAAAACATGTTCAAACTAATTTTTAAAAAACACAATACGTTTTAACTTAGGAGAAGTTCAGAAATAAATTTTTAGTGGAATAACTCTGGTTTTAATCACATGCACTCCACCAGTCTTTCACATTGACTTTATGCATCTTTATGCAGATGCATGACTTTATGCATCTCCTGGCACAAAAATTCAAACGACGCGGCTTTGTTTGATGGCTTGTGAACATCCATCTTCCTCATGATTCAATAAGGTTAAGGTATGGAAATTAGGCTGGCCTTGACAGGGTTTTGATATGGTGATCCTCTGTCCAAACCTTCATTGACCTGGCTGTGTGGCATGGAGCATTGTCCTGCTGGAAAAATCAATCCTCAGAGTTGGAGAACATTGTCAGAACAGAAGGAATCAAGTTTTCTTCCAGGACAACCTTTGTTTGTGGCTTGGTTCATGCACCCTTCACAAAGACTAATTTGCCCAATTCCAGCCTTGCTGAAGCACCCTCAGACCATCACAAATCCTATATTTACAGTGGGTGTGAGTCACTTTGTAAACACCTATGAGGAGTAAAACCAGAGAAACTGATAATTTTGCAGTGGTCTTTTTTTCTAGATTTTCTAGATGGCATATCCTCTAAATATTCAAGATTCAAGTACTTTGTCAGTGCTTTTAATAAAAATTTAGAAAGTCTTTGCTTTCAGGTTTGTATTGAAGAATTCACACAGCTTGTTTTATTAAAGTAAAACACATGAGGTGAGCCTCTTTAAAAGACAGGAAACCTCTGTTGGCTTCTGTTTTTGTAATGCATTATCCGAACAACTTTGGTCCAATTAGGTCGACATGAGAGCTATATCTTCATTGGCAAAGTGGCAGAATTCCTACAGCATTCGTGTGGTCCTGCAGGAACTGCGACGACTCATGATGTGCAAAGAAAACATGAAGCTACCACAGCCACCTGAGGGACAAATCTACAGCAACTGAGTGCAGTTCCTTCTGTTCTATCCTTCTCTCTTCTATATGTTCATTCAAAATGTGTTCACACATGCTGCATTGTTCACAAAGCTGCATTCCTCCTCTTTACCTGGACTTATGAGAATTTCTCCCAGTACTCCTCTTTATTTCTGACCACTCCCTCTTTGCTGCAGCAACCAGCAGTCCTGCCTCACAAGCTCCCATTGGACAGAAAAGATGGATGTAGTAGTGTGCACAGCAGAATACTGTACATCTTATTAACTCTTTTTTTAAGTGTTTATTTGTTATACATGCAAATTGTAAAATAACAAATGATCTTATTGAGTGTACTTTGTGTGCCTCATTTTTCAAGTTAAAACAGCTGTCATTTAAGAATAGATCTGCATATGATAACGTATTTGTGGTGTCATGACCTGTGATGGAAATTTTTGGAAGTTTTAGTCCTGACTAGTTAAGGATTAACCAGGAACCGGTATATCGTTGTTGGTGTTGTTATTATTATTATTATTATTAGTAGTAGTAGTAGCAGCAGTAGTAATAGTAGTAGTATTTAAAACTCAAAACCCAAACAAAAAACAGTTTAAGGTTTTTGTAGTTTGTGTTCTAATTCCAAAATTGTATAAACAATATTTCGATTTTATTTTTCCTTAAATATTACACATTAAAAACAGTGAATAAGGTCTGATACTTATTCACTATTGCTTGCATAGTGGTAAATAGATCTTTTTTTCCTGTCTTGCTGACTGTTGGAAGAGTCTTTATTTAGAGAGCTCTCATGGTAGTGGTCCACTTAAATATGTTTAATAAGTGCAGTGGATGCTGTAATTTGGCATTCCTCTTAAACTACTTGACTCATGAAAGTTCATATATATATATATGGTGAGAGAGCAGAAAAAACACCTAAACCTGTTGCTCATAACAGAAGCATATTAATAGAACTGGAGATGTTTACATCAATTTAAACAGTCATTTGTTTAACAAAAGACGACAAACATTTCTATAGGTGTTGATGGAGAACAAGAAATGCCTAACTTAATAAATGTAGAAATACAAACATAGTCTAATACAAATTGAGTTGATGTATGGAAATAAAGCCAATGCCTATTTGGACCACAATGTAATGCAATATTAATTCAAAAAGAAAGGTAGATTTGGAAGTGGGAGCAGGGGAAACATATTACAAGACTACAGTTAGCACATACAGGGCTACATAATACACTACAGTGTATTGTTTGTAGCTTTTGTATTGTAGCTTTACATCCAGCTGCGCTGTAGGGGTCAGTAAGTCAATAACAATATACAATGGACAGCGTTTCCCCTGAAGCCAGAAGAAACAGAGTGCCTGGGCATGTGAATACGTGCGTCTGGTTTAGCGGCAGGTGGCAGCAATGCACAAATAAAAATGTACACTGCAGATAAACTGGGAAAGGGGGAGTTTTACTTCCGGTGTCATGARAAGTTGGTCCCGAGCAAAGCCGCTTAATGACCAGTCTGCAATCATGGCGTAAGAAAGCGTAACGCAGAAAGGATACCAGAGCCCGTTATTTTTGAATGAATGTCAGTGGATAAATTTCGCTGCATATATTTCACATTAAACAATTCCTTTGTTGAGAACTGCATGTAGGTTTTATTACGGCTTTACCACCAGCAAACGTTTCTGTTTATGAATACATATTATGTGATATTCTATGATGTCTAAAGTAAATAAGAAATAGCGACGTTTTTTTGTTTGGCTTTCAGGTTTCACCAATTAAAACAAGACTTTAATTGTAATGACTGTTATGACTGCTGTGTAATGTAATGATGACATTATAACGTTTAAATTAATAAAGGTAAAAAAAACTATAAGGACAATAAATAAAAAGATTTATTAAGTGGTGAAGTTATGTCTAAAACTAAAAATGGGGAACTTTGTGTCCAAATACTGAACACAGAAGAGCACAAATACCTTTAATGAATGTTGTTTCAGTAAGTTGGGACTAAAGTATGACTTAGGCTAAACTTTCAGAACATTTAGCTGTACTTTGTAGGGCTCCTTGTTCTTACCGACAGCAACTTGCCTGTATACCTCTGTTCACTATATCTGACACTGCCTGCAAAGGAAAAGAAATTATCACAGCTTATTGGCAACTGCTAACTAAACTTATTCTGCTAAAAGTTTGTTAGTCTTAATTATAAACGATTGATAACATGACATGAGTAGGCTTGTGTTAGCATTTGTTTCTTTGTAGATTGTGCAAACGGAATAGAAATGGCTTACCGCAGACATACAATTTATTTGCTCAAATTCTTTAAATTGACATACTGTTTTAGAGGTTGCACATCAATGTTAGACATAATTCATAGCCAAAAGTCTGTCTTAGTAATTAGCTAAGGCTAACAGGATAACCTAGCAACCAGAATATATTGACATTGCAATTGACTTAAGTTAAAAATAAACTTTTAGATGAAGAACTTGTATCCCATGTCCAGTTTCATATGTTCTTCAAATTTTGGCAACGTCAACAGAGAGGATGACATCCAGGGCCCAATCTTCGTATGTCGCTAACTCAGTTAGCTGGATTTGATTGTTGACGATTTGACATGATATGGATTATTTGGTTCTTCGATGCTCATCCTGAAATTGTTGTCATAGCAATGGGTCAGTAAGATTAAAAGCAGGCTTATTTCATATAAAAAGTATTAGATCACAGCTTTATAAGCGGAGGTGATACGGGAAGTCTGTTGCAGCCATGTCTTGCTCGTTTTTACGAGAGGTGCAAGGATAATCGCAGAGCTTTTAGAATTAATCACAATTTGCGAGACAGACAGGATCCATTAGCACAGCAGATAGTTTACTTTTTGAAAGATATCGTTTTTCACGTGATGGTGTAATTTCCATAATTAAACAAACTGTCTGCATCGTGTTGAGATTCTTTGCGAGTGGTACATTCCTTTACACTATTGGAGATGTGGAGAACTTGGCCAAAAGTGCTGTCTGTTGCCAACTTTGCCATTTGAAAGTTTATCTGGCCCTCAAGCAGTTTTTGTGGTCTTTCCAAGCCACTTAAGAACCCAATTTGTAAAACATAGCTTTTTCGCCATTGCAGGTACAATCTACTTGTTAATTAAAATCACGTGAATGAGACCACGCCAGTAAATATGAATTGATTGTCCCCAGGCTTTCCTAATGTATTTGGTAATGTATTTTGATAGATTGCACACACACATTCATATCAAGGCCCCAATGTGGAAGCCAAATGGCCAGGATCTGTGCATGACTCAAGAACTTTCATGTTTATGCACATTATTTGAATGTGGTAAGGAAAGTATTACTGTCAAGCTCACTTTACACACACTTATTCTGCATTTTAGTACAGGTAATTATGATTGGATCCTGCTTGGGGACGGGCTATGCCTGTAGGCAGTATTTTATGACCCCATTCCCTGACCCAAACCCTGGGCCACAAATCTGTTACCATGCAGCTCTAGCCAGGACAAGGGCACGCATTGAAATGACCTTTGGGTAACTAAAAGGAAGATTTCAGTATCTCAAAAGTCTGAGGGTTGAACCTGACAGGGCATGCAACATTGTTGCATGTGCTGTATTTCACAACATTGCCACCATCAGAAAGGAGAGGACTCCTGTGGTGGAGGTACAGCCTGATGATGACCTCCAGCCAGTGCACTGGGACCAACCTAGTGGCAGAGCTGCACGGGATAGGATTGTGGAAGACTATTTTCAAGAAAAAATAAATAAAAGCAACACTGTCCGTCTCTGTATCACTTCTCAGGCCCCTCTTCAGATGTGGACTCCTGCAACTCATATTGCAATCAAAAACAAAAAGTACATAGGTTGATACAAATGTATACTTATTATATAGAAAATGTATACATATTATATAGTGTGTTTTTGTGCACTTATGCAGTTACGGGTACTTCCTCCAAAGGACACTCATCCGAGAGGGTTTCTTCAGTGTCCTGTGCAAAAACATTAAATGGTATGACAAAGTGATACACTGTCTTCACTATTGTTGTAAAGAAAACAAAGTACAACAAGTCCACTTACTGCACATGCTTCAGCCACCACGTGCATAGGAACAGGTAAAAGTGTTGGTGTGTTATGTGAAACTGCACAAAAGGGGAAATAACAGTTTCATTGCAGTGAGGTACACAGTAAAAGAGACAGCAACATTTTTACATTTACTCGGGTTTAGCTGTCAGTGCAATTCAGAGTACTACTTTTTTAGTAGTGATTTAACAGTTGAAATGAGTATCGCTGACATTTGGATTACACCAATTGCAAGTTTGCAACCAATTAGAGAATTAAAAGCCTCTTTACCAGTAATGAAGGTGCTGCTGCTATTGGTCCCCGAATGTGGGTCTAAGGAAGAGCTACCCCCAGGAATGCCCTGAACATTGGGTTGGTTCACATTTAACCCGAGGGGCAGCTCTTCTGCTGGGGTGTAACGTGGGGGTGCAGGACCACCGCCTGTTTGTTTTTTTTTGCTCTGCCCTTTTCCTAGTTGCTGATATAAAAAAACAGGCACATCATTTCAGTTTTTAAAAAAGTTCTAGCGGGTCCCGTGGTTGCGCTAATATAAAAGATAAAAGTAATTATGAAAATTAACAAAAAAAGAAAAGTACATAATATATACTGTAATAAGTGATAAAAACATCTAACACGTCAATACTTATGCATTTAATTTGTCTGCAACTTTTTGCCAACCCCCTCTCCTGGCCCCTGATGTGCTGGCGCCACATAAAAAAAACTTTTAGATGAAGAACTTGTGTCCCTTGTCCAGTTTCACTTTAATATGCTCTTTCATCAAACGAACCACACATTCTTGGCCAAAGCTAGCCAAACCTGAAAAATTGATACACCGCTTCGACTAGCACTTCCAGATATCAATTCTGCTGTGATAAAGGCTTATTAGGCCATATTTTATTATTCATGTGAGTGTGTTGTGACTATGAACATTATGGTTACTTTAGTGGAACCATGGTTAAATAGTAATAACTTAAATGCATGATTACTACACTTTCACTATAAAGCATGTAATAAAACTACAAAACTACTGGCTTGTCTACAACATCAAGCTTTAATAAAATGGTAAGCTTTTATTTTTGGTAAGGTTTTTAAAAAAAAATACGTTTAAATGCTTTTATTTTGTACAGAGCATTTAGATTTCCAGAACAAGCTAACGCTGCTTGGATTAGCCGTACAGGAAGTCGAGATAACAACATTTGAGCAGGCATTTTAAACAGCTACCACATGGGTCCAAATGAAGACTCGATCTCTCACAAGGGTCTGACACCGGAAGCGGAGAGTATACGGCAATAAAAGAAAGGTTAATGCTGGAAACATCATGGCCCACAGAGACTTCCCAAAAAAACCTCTCCCGTCGTATTTAGCCGAGGCACAGATGATTAAACAGGGCGCTGAAGCCCGCGTCTATCGTAGCAGGTTTCTGGGCCGCTCCGTCATTATTAAAGAAAGATTCCCAAAGTTATATCGCCACCCGACCGTGGATGACAAACTGACGCGCCGCAGAACTGCACAGGAGGTGCGATCCATACTGCGCTGCAGGAGGGCAGGTCAGTACACCAGAGATCCAGGCAATGGTTACTCCATAACACATGCAACATTGAAACACTATTTTAAAAGCGAGAAACTTAATTTGGTTTACGTCTTGGTTACAATATTTGTTACCATTTGATGTTGTGGATAAATAACAGCTTAAAGTGGAAATGATGCAGACAGTCAGGTTAACGTTATTTAGTAAAGCTTTCCTGTAGCTCAGTGGTTAGAGCATGGTGTTAACAACGCCAAGGTCATGGGTTCGATCCCAGGGATTGCACATACTCAATGTATAGTGATCATCAATGTGTAGTATAATGCAGTGTAAGTCAAGCGTCTGCCAAATGCGTAAATGTAAATGCATTTCCACTCTTAATGTAAAAAATCAGTTTCGTGCGAAAACATGTTTTTACGATTTTCTCATGTTGGTTTTTAAGAATGTTTTTTTAAGTTGCTAAGATGTATAGCCAAACTATTTTACCCTATTAAAAAATACAGTCCTAAAAAGTATCAACATTAAAGAAGAATGACAGACCATATAGGCCAAAGTAGGTGTGGGTGATATTACTATAATCTTGTGTAACCGTTTTTGTTCGGATCGAGACATTTAATAGTTCAAGATATAATATTGTCATATCACACACCCGTTTAATTGTGTGTCTGTCCTTTTTATTATGTACATGTCACAGCAGATTAGCATTGTTTATTCTAAATGATAATCACAATTAGTGTAAGGTAGCCACCAAAAAGAATTATACAAATTTCTTGGAAATTATGAAAACTATAGGAGGTCCATCAATTGAAATTGATATTTTTTTCAGAAAACAATTTATGCTGTTCTCCTCAGATCCTCACACCCAACACTAAGTCACAGATAAATTGCAAAAATTGAAAGAAAATCACCTACCATGCCTTTAAAGGGTTTCTTCACCCAAAAATGAAAACATTGTAGTATAAAGTTCGTAAATAAAAATGATTTATTAATCCTTGTGTTGTTCAAATCTGCATGGCTTTTATTGTTAATAACAAACTGTTTTGTTCTTTGTCCTCACAATGGCAGTATATTGTGACTGGCTCCTCTCAAGATAACAAAAACACAAGTGTCAAAATAATTGCACGCAACTTATTCATTTGTAAGAAAAACAAATGATAAAGCACCACGGACAGCAGGCCACAGTTTACAACATTGAAACTATAATACCTGTTTTACCGATCATTACATCAGCAGTAAACTGTAATTATTGTCATGAAAGTACATACAGGACTAAATTTTTTTTCTTATGTCCCAGGTATCAACGCACCCGTTGTGTATTTTGTTGACTACATCACCCATTGCATTTTCCTGGAGGATATTGTTCACTCTGTATCTGTAAGAGACCACATTGCATCAACTCAAGCATCAGGACAAAACACAGAGCATCTCCACAAGCTAGCCGACAACATAGGTGAAATCCTGGCTCAGATGCATGATGAAGATGTTATACATGGTGACCTTACAACCTCAAACATGCTTCTGGTTAATGGAGCAGAGAACAAAAACATAAATCTGGTTTTGATTGACTTTGGATTGAGTTACATCTCTGCTCTGGCAGAAGATAAGGGAGTTGACCTGTATGTGTTAGAAAAAGCTTTCCTCAGCACTCACCCTAACACAGAGTCTCTATTTGAGAGACTTTTAAAAAGTTACACTGTGTCATCTAAAAAGGCTCCTTCAGTCATCAAGAAACTGGATGAGGTCCGCTTGAGGGGGCGGAAGAGGTCTATGGTTGGATAACAGTGGAGTGCTGTTTAATGTTGGACAACATGGACATTGTACAAGTGAATGTCATTTTTGTTTAACACATGCACATTTTTGTTGCAACGACTATTAGTTGTAACAGAGTGTCATTTAATTCATTGATAACATTTATTTGATGTATACAAAATAAAGTTTGTAGTCCTGCTTTGGCTCTTAGTTTTGAATGACCAACAAAACATTGAAGTTTTTTTTAATAGAATGAAAAAAAATACATTTCTGGTTTTAAGGTCATTTCTTTTCAAGAGTTATTGTTAGACTTATATAGGCTTTAACAATTGTTGTGACTTTGTAACTTTGTACAGCACTTCATGTTATTGCGGCATAATTAATAAATATATAAGGCAGCGTAATAGCAACAGTGTTTTTCTTTAAAACAAAAAGTTACATTGTTACATTGTTAATGACGTAAGTGTGCTTCAGCTCAGAACTTTAGGTGCAAGTGTGAATGCAGGCCATTGAGGAAGTGAGGTATGGGATTCATTTTTTGCCGATGAAAACTAATGCAAACTCTGAAGAAACAAACAAAACGCTTTTACTGTTTGTTTTTAATTCGCAAATTTACATTCAACATTCTGGCACAAACCTCATGTTTGTGTGTGATTTGCTCTTATTGGCTAGTGAGATTTTAATGCACAGCTCTCTGACCCAGAACTAGACTTGGAGACCTATCTGGAGAAACCAACAAAGAGAGCCATCTGCGTACAGTTATTTGTATAGGTGTAGTGTCTGTAAATTACTTTAATTATGTTAATGGGGTTGCCAACTGTCAAGCACTTGACTCAGGCTCTCACCCAGCCCAAATAAACAAGCCAATGAAAAGTAAATAGTACATAGCCACAATTCTGCTCGTATGATTTTTTTTCTCTGTTTGAATGCTGCTTAATGTGGTTTCTGAAGTACACCGTAAAGACAGCCTTGACAAAAGTGTTTATTACTGTAATTAAGGTAATATCACAAGTTTGTTTTCAGATGCATTTTTTATTGACGAAAATAGAATAGAATGTTTTGTGTTAACTTTATTTAAATGTATTTTTCTAATCAATATTAAAATAATGGTATTACATGTTTGTCTTTAAAGAAGTCTCTCTTTTCTGCTTCTTTTTGTGACAGATGTTAATGTGTATTTGCAGGATGAGTTTTTTATGTATTTCACTAATAATTCTTCCTGTCTATTTTTATTTGCTTCCGTAATTGAAAGCCTACAGCAGGCAAGAGCTAACTCCATGTCATCTGTCCTAGTTCTTCTTGACCTCTGCTGCATTTGACACAGTGAACCACCAGATCCTGTTATCCTTACTCTTCCTCCTGGGCTTCTCTGGACCGCCACTCAACTGGTTCAGCTCATATCTTGCAGACAGATCTTTCAAGGTATCATGGAGAGGTGGGGAGTCAACATCACATCAGCCGACCATAGGGGTCCCACAGGAATCAGTTCTTGCTCCTCTTCTCAATATACACAGCTTCTCCAGGTGAAGTCATTAAAGCACATGGTTTTTAATACCACTGCTACACAGATACACGGTTTTACTCTTTTAGACATCTCAGCCTGAATGAAAAAATGGCACCTTCAGTTTAACCTTAGCAAGACAGAACTTCTGATGAACCCAACCAAACCATCATTAGAATACAACTTAACAGTTCAACTTAGTCCTCTTACGCCTTCTCAGTCCATTAGAAACCTCAAAACAAAAAAGGTTTATGTTTATATTATGTTTGTTCTATGCTCATTCTGAGTCTGCTAAACCCTGAGATCTTCATGTACTTGGTCACTTCAATAAGCTACTACTGAGTTGAGATCTTTGACATCCATTTTTTAAATCCATCAGGAAATACACACAGATAAGCTTTGTGAGGAAAAAGCCTGATTTTAGTATTTCAGAAGAAGCGAAATGGGTAAATTCAGTATCAGTGATTCCTCACTGCATTCCGACATGGCTACTTTTTACTCTCTTTGCACCAGATTCCCACAAGCATTGTATTGCCTGCTTGGCCCTTGCCCATGCTGAGGCGGCTCAGCGTGATGCTGGTGGGATCGCTTCTCTCGCGGGGTAATGGTGGCGAATCTGCACTATGCCAGCATCCTCTGCTGTCTCCCAACCGTTCCTGCTCGCAGAATAAAGTCACTTAAAGGGCCTCCATTACCACCTGTGGTTCACCCTCACTGATTCTACGGAGGCAGACAGGAAAGCATCCTTAACACTAGAACTACCAGAATTCTATAACTACTAGAATGGCCGTAGCGGTCATTCTGACCGTTCATATTAGACTGCACCCAATGTCATATTTACATTTGAAGCTTCTATTGAGGATTAGATTGAAGCTTTAAATGTCTGTCTTCATATTTTATAAAGTCATCACCCTAAATAAAATGATCTTTTTTGTAATATAGCCTATAATTGTGTATGAGCTACTAGACCGCCCCCAATTGTGCGTTCCTCACTTTGTGTCCGGCAAGCGGGAGAGATGTCAACAAATATGAATTGAAGCCAATTTTTTTTGTAGATAAAAACTTGTTGTAAATTTGGGAAATTATTACATCTATCTTTTTTCAATACAATACAAAAATGTGTTTTTTTGCTGACATTTCTTCGGTAAATCTAAGTTTTAGCTTAACAGTGGCATATAAAAACATACTATTGGTTTCGCTATTCGCTATCTATCAGTCACCAGAACAATATTGCTAATTCTCTGTTATAATGGCGAATGTTTTGGTTTATGCCTACCTTTGAGTGCAGGTGATGACTTGTTCGAGCTGCAAACGGTGCATTTGGAGTTAGAGAAAGTGGAGAAGCTGATCAACGACCTTCTTGAGAAGCAGGCTCGGCTATGAGAGTGGAGAACCGCGCTGGAAACATCTCTATGTGCAGGGCCGGTACGCGGCAAGCCCACGTGAACTTATTGGAATCTTTTCTGGGAGCGACCAAGGCTTTTTTGTCTTAAAAGCCTGCACCTCAGCCGACTAGGGGCAGATCTTA
This sequence comes from Botia almorhae, assembly GCA_036877575.1. Lineage (NCBI taxonomy): Eukaryota > Metazoa > Chordata > Actinopteri > Cypriniformes > Botiidae > Botia > Botia almorhae. The sequence continues at coordinate 9,120 of JAZGTJ010007935.1, read as the reverse complement.
TGTTGGACAATATCTCCAGGATACTACGCACAATTTGACTAGTAAGTTCAGACTCAACTTATCGCTGTTGCTGTTCTGCTTTGTGTTATGTGTTACGTTTTTGATTGATGTTTTGTCTCTACAATATTCTACTTTAAAAATAATGTCTTTTTTTATTTGGGCTACTTAAATTCATTTAGGGCTACCAAAATCTGAAGAGTGCCTGCCCAAAGGGCTACAAGGGATTTTAAAATTTTGCAAGCCCTGCTATCGTTATAAGCACAAGCCCCATCTGTGGCCGTGGTGGTGGTGTTGCTACTATTTATAGAGACATACTAAAGGTCTCAAACCAAACGGCATAGCTTCACTTCCTATGAATTGCTTGTACTCTGTGTTACTGTACCAAACATAAGGAAACAATCTACGCTCTCCTTCATGCTGGCTACTGTGTGTAGACCTCCAGAGCCCTACATAGAGTTTCTGATCGAATTTTTTGATTTTCTCACTGATCTGTTGGTTAGTGTTGACAAAGCTCTGATTGTTGGAGATTTTAATATTCATGTAGATGATGCAAATTTTGCGGTGGGAACTGCATTCAGGGACCTGCTAAACTCTTTCTGAGTCATGCAAAACATTACTAGACCTACTCATCTCTTTAATCACACGCTAGATCTAATTATATTACATGGACTGAACCCTACAGATATAGAAGTCACACCGCAAATTGATGAGATCACTGATCATCATCTTATTTCATGGGTAATACAAATTGCTGATGTTAGCCTTATGGCTCCTCGCTATCGAATGGGCAGAAACATTACCTCAACCACCAAAGTCATATTTACAAATGCCCTGCCCAATCTGTCTAACCTACTTGGAACACCTATAAATCCTAAAGATCTAGATAAAATGACAATTAACATGGACTCTATCTTCTCCAGTACTTTGGATACTGTTGCACCCATCAAAATAAAAAAAAAGTTGAAGAAAAAAAATATTGCCACATGGTATAACTGTACGACTCTCACTCTAAAAAGAGAAACCTGCTACCTTGAGTGAAAATCTAATCTGGAGGTTTTTAGATGGAAGGACAGTATGTCCCGTTATAAAAAGGTTCTAAACGCAGCTAGGGCTTTTCATCTTAGCACACAAATAGAAATACATAAAAATAACCCTAGGTTTTTATTCAATATACTTGCCAGATTAACTAATAAACAAACACTACCTGAAGACAATGTGCCATTAAACCTTAGTAGCAACGACTTCATGAAATTTTTCACAGAGAAAATTGAAACCATACAGGATACAATTGAGAATACACAACCTGCACCTTTACCTGAAGATTCACCCTTCTTAAACATTACTTCCAAACCAACAATGTGCTTAATAGACCCCATACCGACTAAACTTTTGATAGAGCTGTTACAGCAGCTGAGGAGTTCCTTCTCAATATTATTAACTCCTCTCTATCTCTAGGTCATGTCCTGAGTCCTTTCAAGTTAGCAGTTATTAAGCCTCTCATAAAGAAACCTCAACTAGATTCAAATTACCTGACAAACTACAGACCCATTTCAAATATCCTGTTTATGTCTAAAATATTAGAAAAGGTCATATTTACGCAACTGTGTGCCTTCTTACACAGAAACAATATATTAAAAAAGTTCCAGTCAGGATTTAACCACATCACAGTACAGAAACTGCTTTGGTAAAAATTACAAATGTCACATCATCTAATACTGTTATAGACCTGGGTGTTATACTAATTTGTCCTTTGAAAAGCATGTGGTTTATATTACAAAAACTTCTTTCTTCCACCTTAGAAACATTGCTAAGCTGCGTAACATCTACTTCTGATGCAGAAAAGCTGGTTTATGCTTTTATGACCTCCAGACTGGACTATTGTAATGCTTCTTTAATAAACAGGCTACAGTTAGTCTAAAACCATATGACCATATAACCACAATTTTGTAATCTTTACACTGGTTACCTGTTAAATTCTGTTATTTATAAAATTCTTAAACGGGTTAGCCCCTATGGACTTAACTGATCTTCTCTCACACTAAAAGCCAATGTGTGCCTTACGTACTCAAAGCCCAATGCTGTTCGGGTCTCGGTCACTCTCAGTTCAAATCTAGTTTAAAGAGACATCTCTCTAGCCAAGCATTCTTATAATGCATCTAATCATTTGTTTTTCCATTCAGCTTTAAAAAGTTAATAAAATATTATCCTCTTAATGATATGAACAGCAGCTACACTAATTCTCTGCTTTGAATTTTTATCCCGGGATTTTAATCGATAAATTTCAAATCGATAAATCATCCTCGCGCCATAGAGCAATGATTAGCGCAATAGCCTGGCCCACCCAAAAGCACTGGGACATATGATGGAGTTCTTTTGAGAATTTTACATAGGCTATTTAATGCTCATCTGCTTGGTTGCCTGTTAAATGTTTTTGTGTGTGTGAAAATTTCCCCCTAAGTTAGACTTTTCACATTAACACATTCAGTCTTGTAACAGCAGTTTGCTGTTGGAGCTGCAATCAGTAACTTTTAATGCTATCTCTTGGAAACCTTCTTCAGTTCTCTATCATTAACATCATGGCCCTATCCTCATTGATGCATCCCAATAACCAGTAACCAATTGTAGTTACGGACTGCAGTTTAAACGTGCCAGAGGAAAACTGGCCCTCCCTGCTAAGCTGGTTTCTCAAAAGGTTTTTTTCTCCATCTATATATCACTGGAGTTTTGGTTTCTTGCCACTGTTGCCCTGTTGGCTTGCTTACTGGGGGACTGCTGACATTGGTTTAGAACATTCGCTTTGTACATTGTTATCATCATTGTTTAATAGTTTTATTCATTCAAATTTTCCTTTTCTCTTCCTAATTTTAATTTTCTTTAATTTTCAATTTCAACATTGCAAAATTTTTAAAACTGTCAAAATAGTTGGCAGTTGGTATTTCTAGTGTTAATGCTCCAGTGTCTCCCTCTGGCCTCTTTGGCGATGCTATGGCGAGTGTTTCACAGAGGCTCAGAAGTGCTCTCATGCCATGAGCCTTATCCTGCCTAGACGCTCCACTTCCCAGTCCATGGTGCACACTTGTTTTCTGCCCCGCGTTCCTCCCAGAAACCAGAGAAGCAGCCTGCGTCTTTGGCTACTTCGGCTGCTCTTCGGGCCTCAAGCAGAGCTCCTGACAGGATCAACCGGAAGGGGGGAGTGCTTGACGTGGGGCCTGCCTTGCATGTTTCCCCACATCCCCCCGGCTGTTACAGGTGACCAAGAGAATGCTATTGTGTCTTTTGTTCGTGTAAGTGCAATATAATCACAACTTTGTCACAAAAAGTGTTCCACCTCCTCCTCTGTCCGCGGTGCCCCCTGCCCTGTTTAGCGCAGATGTCCCAGCCAGTACATGTTCAACACTCGGCAGCGTTATGCAGTTTTGTGGGGGCGGACGCTCTCGGCTCACTGCCAGCATGCGGCAAGAAGCCCCACATGCCCCCCTCACAGGAGGAAAAGGCTTGCCACATAAACTGTCTGGAACTGAGTGTTTTTTTCTGGCCTTGAAGATTTCTCAGCGTGGAGTGAGTATGGCAGCAAGCCTGCTGCGGTGGGCAGATCGTCACTTCTTATTGATCAGAACAGCCCACATCCCCGGCTACCTGAATGATGAGGCGGACATGCTCTTGAGGGACGGAACTCCCCACAGGGAGAGGAGGCTTCACCCAAATTCAGTAAAACTGACCTGGAATCTGTTTAGGAAAGCAAAGGTGGATCTGTTTGCGACAGCTGACAACACGCACTGTCTGCTGTTTTTCTCCCTGTAACACTCCCCGTTGGGGGGGGAATGCTGTCACATCGTCTTGGCCGAGAATCAGCCTGCATTTCTTCCAGTAAAGATTTTGCCTATAGTGTTAAAAAAATCAGAGAGGAGAAAGCATCTGAATGCTCTGTTGCTCTGAATTGGCTGAGCCAGCCCTGGTTTACCAACTTGAAAGGGCTGCTGATGCCCACAAACCCCCAACCCCACCCCACACACAGTTCTTTCCACACAGTCGGACACAGTGCTTTCCTGTGTCTGACGTTCTGGTTTTCTGCAGTACAGACTGGACACGTGCTGCTCACTGTCCACGTTAAAAGTTTATATGGCTGCTACAGCCTCCTCTTATTCCCCTATTAATGGGCAATCAGTTGGTAGGCATGAACTGGTGGCCAGGTGGTCAGGTTTTTGAGGGGCATGAGATGGCGGCATCCTCCCCGCCCTCATTTTGTGCTGCTATGGGACTTGGCATTAGTGCTTAGGGTGCTAGCGAAACCCTAGTTTTCGCTGGTGCTTTTTAAGGAGATCACGCTTGATCGTTTGGCTCCATTTCGGCAGTTGGACCAGCTGTTTGTGTGCTACGATGGCTGCTCTAAAGTCCAGCCTGTCTCTAAGCAGAGGCTATCATGCTGGGTGGCAGAGGCAATCCCCTTGGCTTATATGAGCCAAATGGCATTTTTGCAGATCATTTTAACTCCTCTATTTTAATCAATGCCATGTTGCTGTACAAACTGGGAGTCGAATATAAAAAATTAAGTGGACAAGCTCTCCATCTTATGTTTGTTAACAGTGGCAATTCTGCCTTTGATTTTGAAGACTTAGGTGAACAAATGCAATTCTGAGGTGAGTTAACTAACTAACTAACCGCAAAGTGATGGCAGTTTAACCTAAACATATACACACATATATCATCTGTGGGAGGTGCAGGACCATAGAATCATGTCCAATCATTGCATTTGTAGCATCATTCCTAGCAGTGTGTTCATGTGTTTTGGATGGGAGGCATTTTGTGAAATTGTAATTTATCTGAAATTTCTTTCTTGTGATGGAGATGGTTGCTGCACTGATGGACAGTTTTGCAAGCGATCTATGAATTGAATGACAGCTGAACAGCCTAGACACCTTTAAAGGTAAGTTATTAGTGGTGCTTGTGAAACAAAGTATCCAACATACTACTACTACTTTTCCTGGACAAAATTCATACTCATATGAATCATATCCACTCAAATCGATGTCAAATCGACCAGCTTATTCTGGGGGGGGTGTGCAATGACTTTTATATTGACTCATATCAATATAAATATATATCGACTCATATCGGTGTCAAATCGACTGGCTTATTGTGACCATAGCTCCGCATCAGATTGTCGTAGAGACTTGTGGGTGAGCTTATATCGCTCGGTTTAGTAAGCAGCAACAAATGGTAACATTTCAACTTCATAGCCATGCCCTAGCAACCAGTTAGAGTAACCTAGCAACCACCCCATTGACTTTTATTAAAAAAGGTGAGAGGCATCAGAACATTGTAATGACAAGTGGGCGGCCAACCAACATGAATTAGCTATATCTCAGCACCAAAACATCATGATACATGGGAGTTGGCTCTTTTAATTCACACACATATCCGTCTATAGGTTTTACCCTGTAAACTGTCTAGCTATATGTATAATGAAATGAATAAGCCACATCTCAGCTTTAGAACATTGTAGAGACATGTGGGTGGGCTTATTTGACCAGGGCTGGCAGTGAGCTTTAGGTATTGCCCTGGCAACTTCCTGAACACACCCTAGCAACCACCTAACATCATAAATAAGCCATATTTGAATATATCTATCATGTTAAGTCATGTTAGTATCATGCTAACATCGTGCTAGGTCATGTTAGCATCATGCTAACAACATGCCAAGTTATGTTAGCATTATATTAAGCCATGCGAACATCATGTTAAAATCATGCTAAGTCATGCTAGTGTCATGTTAAGTCATGTTAACATAAAATTTCATCCCAAAACATGCTAATTAAAGCTGAATTGTGTTAACAACGTTTACATTTTCCTGATTTTTGCCACGTCAAGAACCACTCACATTTTCGTTAGAAAATGTATCTAGTTATTATTATTATTATGTATAGATATCATGTACAGTTGTTACTGTTAAGAGACAAACAAATTCACCAAATGATTTCTAACATGCATCAAATTAGCTTGGCAATAAAAAAAACATAAGACGCTGAGGAATTAAATTACATACCCTTTGCCACCACAAGGTGAATACTGCTTCAAAATTTGATATAAAATGACAATTTCTTCCAAATTAGTTGGGTGTTTTATCAACAGTGAGTCATAATAAAGTAACAAACCCATTCTCTTAGATTTCTCCTTTTAACCAGACATTTACCAAATTCATTTGAACATGTTTATGCCGTAATTGTTAGACCTCTTGGAACCAAACACTACCATTTATCTTTTTGTATATCTTTTCCATTATATGCGAGCACCTTGCATGTATGCACCATTGTATCCCATGAGTGATAAGACACTGGCAGCCCCTACTCCTCTCTTTTTCATGACACATCAGAGACACAAGATGAAACTATATGAGATGGACTTCTTTAATACTTTTTGAATGGTTTAAATGCCTGCTTAATTGCCTGGTTGACTGCTTTGTGTTATTGCTTTTGTGAAAAAAAAAAATTAAAAGCACATTCAAATCAAAAGGCATGTTGTTTCATTATTGTATTACAGAATGACAATAATTAGTGGTGCTTGTGAAACAAAGCATCACTATTACTCTCTTGCATCATCATCATCTTTTTCTGGACAAAACTTCAGTATGTAACCCGTCCCACACAGTTTGTCATAGACCCATTAATGAGGTGTCACATCGACCGGCTGGTTGAGGAGAGGTATGCTATGACTTTTATAAGTGATTGGGTGTACAATGTTTTTAGGTCCGAAAAAGTGGACGAAAAATTCCATAGACATAACATTGGGCTGAATTTTGTGACATTATAGCTCCACACCAGAATGTCGTAGAGACTTGGGGGGGTGGGCTCATATCGCTTGGCTTAGCAAGCAGCAACAAATGGTGACAACTTCATAGCTACACCCTAGCAACCATTTACTGTACCGTAGCAACCATGTAATTAAATTAATAAGCCATATCTCAACATTAGAACATTGTAGATACGTGGGTGGGCTTATTTGATTCAGGTTGTCTGTGGGCTTTAGGTGTTGCCCTGGCAACTTCTTGGCAACCCTAACCCTAAGCACACCTTATAAAAATTGGGACAGCGCCACCTATTTACCAGATATTATAAATCATATTTTTGTTTTGTAATGGGTTGTTACCTATATTTTCTTAAATTACTTTACCTAATCTTATTTTTGCTTATAACTTTTGAATTGTTTGCTATATAATTATGAGAGTGTCTCTTTAGATTCCTTGAGGCATGCCAACTTAAACAGTAATTGATGTTCCATGGTCATCCATTTTGGGTGTTGCCCATTTTCAATTGTCATAAATGCAGCACTCACATATGTAAAGTGCAAGTCGAATTTATTTAACAATAAAGGTCTTAAATACAGCAAATATGAAAAAACGTTGATTTGAACAATGCATGCAGGATAGGAAAACTAGTAGGTTATTGTCTGTGTAGACTGTAACATACTGGGTGATCTACCCCAGCGACGACATCTTGCAATAACACTGCCGCTACCCCAGTGGCACTTGCATCAACTTGCAGTTTAAAGGGCTGCAAGAACAAGAGCATTACACATATTGTCCTTTGCAGAAATTAAAGCAATGAAAGCATCAGCACACTTAGTACCCCACACACATTTTCTCAAGCAGCTTAAGAGGTATGTCAAGAGGTCTGGAGTTACAAAAGTAGATATTTCGGAAGCTCTGGCTGTTAATGGCACCTGCCGTTAATGGCACCTGCCATTAAAAGTTTAGTGATGTAACAGGCTGTACCAACGCCATACGAGGTAATGGAAAGGAGTCTGGATTTGTAAGGCTTTTAACTCTGCGATAGTCTGTGCAGAACTGGAAAGTGTTATCAGACTTCAGGAACAATAGACAGGGTGAGCTCTAAGGGCTCTGGCTGGGTGAAACGGTGTCGTAAAAAAATATTGTGCCTCCTGTTTTATTAACTCTTGTGTCCTAAAGTTAACCTGGTAAGGATGTTGCTTAATAGGCAGTGAGTCTGCAACATTAATATCATGACAAATAACTGTAGTTTGAATAGGCACATATGAGAACAGCATAGAGAACTTGTTAATAAATGTAATCAGTCCTTTACTTTGGTGGGCAGTGAGAAGAAAGAGGTAAGTTTCTAGATTATTTAAAACAGACACACAAAATATGACACATCCTATTTTTCCTCTTATGGTCTGGTGTATTAATAATATAATCAGTTTCCGTTACTTCTCAACAGAGTATGGGCCAGCATATCTAGTTGCAAAGGAGAGGTCTGAACAGGAAGTAACACTAACACAAGGTCTCCTTGCTGGAAACTGTGAGACAGACTCCTAAGATCAAAATGGGCCTTCATTTTGCCCTGAGCAGCTGCCAAATGACTTTGGGGAAAACTACAGGTTAAATTCTTTCATGAAAGGAGCTGACATAATCCAATACAGTCTCAGGGCTTGGCTCTTCATCCAGTAACTTCTCACATAGAAGCTTTAGAGGGCCCCTCACGGTGTGGCCGAACACCAACTCGGCTGGACTAAACCCAAAAGATTCCCGTTTTGTTTCTCTGATAGCAAACATCACCAAGAGTAATCCCTCAACCCAGTCTTTACCAGATTCTACACAACATGCAAGTAGCACTGACTTTAGGAGTCTAGTGAAACCTTCCTAGACTCTTGAGACTCTGGGTGTACCTCTGGACAGACTCCTAACACTTTTTTTTATATATATATGATTTATTTATAACATTTTCTCAACACAATTTACTTCAAATAAAAAAAAATAGTAATAAAAAAAAAAACAGGCAAAAAAAAAAATACAAATAATGACAGTAATAAAATCACATACATACCCTCACTCAGATGACAAGTTAAGAACAATGTCCAATATTATACAGAAAAACTATATGTAACAATACGAACATAAACTTAAAGTAGACATTGATTAGTCCAGTAAGTAGAGGGGGGTAGTCAAAATAACAAATTAGGAGAAAAGAAGAGATACAAAAACATAAATAAAAGGAGAGGGGAGAGAGATATTTTTACTTGCAGCAAGTACTGTGCCTATATAGTGCCTACCTGAGTGCATACTAATAATGTGGTGCAGAATGATTCATCAATCCATCGAAATTCCAT